>JARYGA010036795.1:0-61892 GCA_030545235.1 Helianthus tuberosus | reverse complement strand
GACTTTCTTTTTGATGCTTCGATCACATAAAATCATCAACTTTGAGGCTCAATAGCTAAATACATGGCAATTGAATCATAAGCCGAGATCATAAAGAGCATACTGCGCGAGTAGGAAGTGGAATTAATACAATGGATTCAGAAGCATCAAACCTCTCTTGTTCGGAAGAATCGAAACACATCGAAATGGTACCAGCCGTACTTAATAATAGAAGGATTTGGCAGAAATATGTAAAATTGTCCCTCCTGAAAAGATTATTCCAGAATAAATGGGCAATAGTTAGGAGAGGTGCGCCAGCGGCGAGCAGAAGCATGGTTATTAGATACCTCAGGAAAGCCCGACCAGAACCACACGTGCAAGTTTCCCTGCATGTGGCTCGTCCGTGATAACTTCTTCGGATTTGCGTGAACTAGCGGACCGATCACTAAGGGGGGATGCTCCCTCCAGCATGAGCGAACCTTTTCAAAAGTTGTTAGGAATTGGCGCCCCTCTCCCAGCCCAGATCCAACCAGGATCATGTCCCCTTCCCAACAGTTGGAACTTGTCTTGGGGCGTCTTTGGCTTTACGAGAGAAAGCTCGCCGTAGAAAAAAGTCTTTCTCTTCCCATCTCGGGTCATAGGTTCGTCCACAGAAGAGGAAATCGCAATGCATCTTGCTCAGCAGGGGTAGCTTGGAGTGAGAGTGTAGCGGGGGTAAGGTAAGGAGGCCGCCAGAGAGGAAGGCAAACTGGCATTGCAGTTAAGCTAATATGCGCCGGAGAAAGCCAGGTGCCGTAGGTATGCTCTATTTGGCCCGGAGCATTGATTCCCCATAACGAATAGGCTAGCTCTATCTCTCAATTACCTATCCTGTGTTCGAGAAGGTCCCTCAGTTTCTCGGCAGCACCTCGAGATGCATTTTTTTTGGGTAAAGGGTTACCCCGGTGATTCTATATATTCACAACCAATAAAATCAAGTAGTGTAGAGAACCTACACTAGTTCAATCATGAGACATGCCCCATGAAAGTAATCCAGGAAAAATAACAAAGTAATACCACCAAAATGAAAAACAACTAGACTAGCATCTAGAAAAAACAAACGAAAAACATATAAATCTAATCAGCCGCCTTCATCATCTAGCTCAGTTCCGCTAATCTCCCAATCTCCTAGAAGCTTTCGCACATTATCAGAGTTCTTCAGCTTCGCTCCCATTAATTTGTATCACACCTGTTGGATAATAATTTCACTTATAGTTTCCGGAGGTCTCAACTGGTTCTTGAATAATCTAGCATTCCGCTCCTGCCAAATCAAATAAGCACTAGCCGCCACCAACAGTCTTGCAACATAGTTAGCCGTTGAATTGGACTTGGACCGAACCAGAAGCCAATCAACAATATCATCCCACTTAGGTTGCACCGAATCCATACCCACTTTATGTCTAACCATATGCCAAACTTGTGAGGAGAACTTACATTCAAAGAACAGATGACTGTGAGAATCATGATTAGCATAACATAGCAAACGGCACATCATATTCATATTCTTTCTACGCGAGATACCCCAGCTCAAAATCTTATCCTGTGTGAGAAGTTTCCGCCTCATGATAAGCCACATTAAAAAAGCATGACGCGGGATACACTGAGTGAACCAAACAATACGACACCAACCTATCTCCAATTCACGATGTCTAACCGAATCCCAAGCACGAGACGTAGAAAATTCATCCTTATGGTCTCCTTGACGCCACATGAGTTTATCAGACTTGTTCGGATCGATAGTCAGCTGATCCAGTTGGATAAGAACAGGATATGTATCTCTCCAAGCGACTGGCCACCTCCACGAATTATTCGAATAAACATCAGACACCTTAGACTCCATATTGAACCCCGCATTGGTAATAACTCTTGGCGACATGAAATCACCCAGCGGCCCTAACTCACACCGTGTATCAAACCAAGCTGAAGTAGAAGAACCATTACCAATCTCGGACAAAATAAATTTCCTCATAGTCGGCCGAACCTGAAGAAGCTTCCTCCACGACCAGCAACAACTAGTAGGAGCTTTGCAAGCCCAAAAACTCTTACCTTTTAACCTGTACGAATGAACCCACTCGACCCACACCTCGAAAGAATACTCCATATATGAGCCGTCATAAGAGCTTTATTAACATCTCCAATCCGTCTAATACCTAAACCACCTTCATACTTAGGAACACACACGGCTTTCCAAGAAACCTTGGCTCGACCTTTTTGAAATGCACTGTCATGAGACCATAAAAAATTCCTCATCATAGCTTCCAAATTATGAACCACCCGGGTCGGCAAAATGAAGACAGAAGACCAGTAAATATGCATTGAGGATAAAACAGAAATAATAAGTTGTAACCTGCCCGCAAAAGATAGTAACTTATTCCTCCAATGCATGATACGTTTTTCGAGCTTTTCCACCATCACATAACAATCCTTATAAAGAAGCCGAGAAGAGATAAGGGGCACACCAAGATATCTAACAGGCAAAGTACCCTCCTTAAAAGGCATAATGTTCAAAATAGCGGTTTTAATATAAGAAGGCACATTAGAAAAGAAAACCGTACTCTTCTGAACACTAGGCAGCAAGCCCGACATCTTCGTAAAGGAATTGAGGGAATTCATAATACACCTAGCTGAAGCGATCTCACCTTTTGAGAAGATAAACAAATCGTCCGCAAAGCAAAGGTTGATAATTTGTTGTCGTTCACACTTGTTGTGAAACTTAAACGAAGAATCAATTCGAACCGCATGCTGTAACATGGCCGTAAGAATCTCCATGACAAGAGTGAATAAATATGGAGAAACGGGATCACCCTGTCTTAACCCCCGGTTGCCCTTGAAAAAACCATGAACATTACCATTAACAAACATAGAATACGTGGTAGTAGAGACACACACCATAATCCAGTGAACCATGTTGGTATGAAACCCGAAACCAACCAAAATGCTCTTGAGGAAACTCCAATCAACAGTATCATATGCCTTTTGAATGTCAACCTTGAACGCACATTTAGGGGGACCAATATTTCTATGATAATTGTGCATCAACTCTTGCGTTAGTAAGATATTATCAGAGATTTTCCTACCTGGCACAAAAGCCGATTGGTTAACACTGACAATATCATTCAAACCCACTTTAATTCTTTCAGCAACAATCTTACTAATGCATTTGAATAAGACATTGCAACAAGCAATCGGATAATAATCCGTAACCACAGAAGGGGAAGGGATCTTAGGCACGAGAACAATTAGAGTATGGTTTAATTCCCGAAGAAGATTCCCTATATCAAAAAATCAATAATAGCATTCGAAACATCATTACCAATGATAGGCCAAGCACTTTTAAAAAACCCGGCAGTAAAACCATCAGAACCCGGAGCCTTGTCAATCCCAATCGAAAACATCACCTTTTTAACCTCTTCTGCTGTGATTGGACGAACCATATGAGCCGCAACACCCGTATCCAACATTTTAGTGAACAAATCAGGAGTCGGACTAAGCGACGTATCACCCGGGAAACCCAAAAACTTCTCATAATGGTCAACAAACGCGTTTTGAACCAGCTCGCCCTCATACACTTTTCCTCTAGCATCTTGAATGACATCAATACGGTTATAGTTAACTCTGTTCTTGAGCGAGAGTGAAAGAAAGTCGAATTCATGTCACCAGCCGCTAACCAGTCCACTTTAGATTTTTGTTTCAAAAATCGCTCCTCATCTAACAAAGCTTCCTGATAATCCCGACGAACAATAGCTTCCTCAACTCGAAGCGTCTCACTTGAAGGACCACGCGTATCGACTGCTACGAAAATGTAAGAGGTGCCCTAAGTCAATGTCTATCAGCATTGACCCTTTGCCCATAGTCCATTAGTACACGCCCGTCCGACTGGCACGGTGTGAGGTTTGTTAAACCTAATAGCGCTATTAACTAATGACCTGCTCGCCATAGGCCTCGGCGATTAAGTCGATAAATGAGGGACTTCCTTTGATAGAGTTGATGGTCTTATGATCGTGTACGTAGGCTTTACGTTTGTGCCCTTCAATCCGAGGACAGTAGTAAGTATAACTGTATGTAGGTTTTACGTACGTGCCCTTCAATCCGAGGACAGTAATAATTAGTTTAATAGTAATGGTTGTACGAGTAGTTATTCAATCCCATTCCCAACCCCTGGGAATCCCATGCCTTGGCTAGTGTGAACTCACCTTGGTTTGCTCGGCAGATACACAGAAAGGTCAAGTCTAGCTGCTAGGGGTCAACCACGTCCTAACATGGTTACCATACAAGTCAGGATTTTGGTTTCAAGTAGTGCACATAAGTATCACATAAGATAGCATATAAGAAACACACACAGATCATGGCAACCACACAATGCACGTTAATATATTAGCAGTCTATTACATAACATCTGATACTTGTACGATCCAAAGGTAAAGCCCAATAAACAGGCGGCCCAACATGTTGTGCGTTCAGCACAGTCTTGTGCGACCCACACATGTTGTGCAATTCAGTTAAACACCCGGCCCAAATAGTCCAAAGCCCAAACATAAAATACGCGGCCCAATCTAATAACATGTAAAAGTCTTGTGCGATCCGGATGAGCTTCTACGATCCGGATGGCTTGTGCGATCCAACCGACTTGTGCGATCGGAACCAGCCCAGCCCAATATATATGTCCGGCCCAACAGGTAAACAAACATACAAGATCTGATCTTGTGCGACCAGGAGTCTTGTGCGACCGACTAATTTGGTGATCAGTTAAGATTTCCTAATTTCATGCAATCATTTACCAATTTCCAAATCAATTCGTTTGACCCACAATAACAGTTTCCATTCATGAAAATTCTCGATCAAACAAGGCTTCTACTCATCATTCGAGCATTATTACCAATTAACATAAGATCAAACAAATCGGATCAATCACATAATAACACATAACCACCACAATTAATCCCCCACAATACATCAGCATACAAATTTGCATGAACAATTATCATTTATAAAATATCATAAACCAATGAAATCATCAGATTCGGAATCACCTATATTCTCAACTCTAGTCATCATCATCGGTTTTCACATATAATAATATAATCGATCTTATCATGCATATGAAATATCCATGTCACTAACAATTTACATGCAAGTATGACATAGTGGCTGACCATATGATGCTTATTTAGTTGGCTGCACATGCTAATTATCAACAATTGTAGGCATCCTAAATTAATACACCATGTAGCTAACTACTCAAAACTAGGCATATGTACAGGTATTATCAAACCTTCAAATGGCCAAGATCAATTAAATGGAATGAATCGGAACTAGAATCACTAACCACAAGATCGATCAAATGAGATGCTGCCTCCAAGAAGTGTTCACAGCCGTTCGCAACTTAGTTAGGGTTTGCAAATATGGTAGATGTTATCACAATACTATATTACGTAAATATAACAATGTTTAATGGGGCGGTTCCCCTTTAGCCAGTTGTGATCATGGGCTCAAGCCCAAATGATAGTTAGCAATTAAGATAGGGATGGGCTTCGGTTATTTGGACAGCCCAAGGCTCAAATGAAGGTTATAAGGGTGCGGCCCAAATAGTGAGCAATGGCCCAAACGAACAATCGTTTAGTAGAACCAATTATTACTTTCTAACATTAACATTTAATTATTAAGACATGTACACATACACCCATGATAAGCACCCAACGAATCTACAAGCAACATGCATATTGCACTTCAAATAAACATATATAAACATACTTTGCAAATAAGCACATGATTAAGTCGGATAGAGACCTTGAAAACTCGGGTTGTCACATTATCCCCAACTTGAAAGAAATTTCATCCCGAAATTTAGTACATGGTTACTGAGGAAGCTAGTTGTGTTGTATCATTTACTGGTTTTCCTGGGGTGTCACATCATCCCCCCGTTGATTTGGAATTTCGTCCCAAAAATCTGTAGTAGCTTCAGCCTCAGTAGTGGTTGCACTGTTTCCGAATAACTGGGGATATTTGAGTTTCATTTGATCTTCTCGTTCCCAGGTGAACTCTGGGCCACGACGGGAGTTCCAACGAACTCGAACAAGAGGTATTCTAGTGTGCTTGAGGACCTTAACATCTCGGTCCGTGATTTCTAATGGTTCCTCGACGAATCACAACTAATCATCGATAGTGAGCTCCTTCAAAGGAACTATGAGGGTCTCATCTGACAGACACTTCTTCAGATTCGACACGTGAAAAACGTTGTGAACTGCACTGAGTTCTGTTGGTAGGTTTAGTTTGTAGGCCACCCTGCCTATTTTCTCAATGATTTCGAACTGTCCGACATATCGCGGATTGAGCTTGCCCCGTTTACCAAAACGAACCACACCCTTCCAGGGTGAAACTTTGAGTAGCACTCGATCCCCAGCTTGGAACTCGAGTGGTTTCCGGTGCTTGTTTGCGTAGGCTTTCTGACGGTCATGAGCTGCCGCCATGCGTTGTCGTATTTGAGCAATTATTTCCGTTGTGTCCACTTACAAGTTCTGGACCTGTGATCTGACTATCACCCACCTCTGCCCAACAAAGAGGTGATCGGCATTTACGCCCGTACAATGCCTCGAATGGAGCGGCTTGAATGCTGGTGTGATAACTGTTGTTATACGAAAACTCCATTAACAGGAGATGTTTTTCCCAGCCGTTGCCGAAATTGATTACACATGCACGAAGCATGTCTTCTAGAGTTTGAATAGTGCGCTCAGACTGCCCATCCGTCTGAGGGTGATAAGCTGTGCTCATGTCTAATCGTGAGCCGAAGGATTTGTGCATTGCTTGCCATAGTTCTGAAGTAAAGCGTGCATCACGATCAGAGATGATAGAGGTGGGCACCCCGTGCCTCGAAACTACTTCCTTCAAGTAAACGTATGCTAAAGTAGAGAACTTGTCCGTTTCTTTGATAGCCAAGAAGTGTGCAGACTTTGTGAGTCGGTCCACGATCACCCAAATAGTATCGTTACCACGTTGAGATCTAGGCAGGCCAGTAACGAAATCCATGGAAATTTGCTCCCATATTGTGGTATCTCTGGTTGTTGAAGTAGGCCTGAGGGTTTCTGATATTCTGTCTTGACTCTCGCACATGTCAAGCACTTTCTAACGTAAGTTGCTATGTAAGCTTTCATGCTAGGCCACCAATACGTAGTTTTTATATCGTGGTACATCTTATCTGAACCAGGGTGTACTGAGTAGCGAGACTTGTGTGCCTCATCCATCACAAGCTCTCGTAGGTTGCCATAGAGTGGGACCCAAATGCGTCCTGTTACGTAGTAAGCACCGTCTTCCTTCTGTTCTAATCGTTGCCTTGAGCCACGTAGGGCTTCAGCCCTGACGTTTTCTGGTTTCAATGCCTTTATCTGAGCGTCTCGTATCTGAGAAGGAAGACTAGACTATATAGTGAGTTGTAAAGCTCGTACGCGCTTAGACGCAGTGTCCTTTCGACTGAGGGCGTCAGCCACAACATTGGCTTTGCCTGGGTGGTACCTGATCGAGCATTCGTAGTCATTCAGTAGCTCGACCCATCGTCATTGTCGCATATTCAGTTCCTTCGGTTTGAAGATATGCTCGAGACTTCTATGATCTGTGTAGATGGTGCACTTGGTACCGTACAGGTAGTGTCTCCATATCTTAAGTGCAAAAACCACAGCTCCCAGCTCTAGATCGTGTGTAGTGTAGTTTCTTTCATGAACTTTAAGCTGGCGTGAAGCGTAGGCTATAACTTTATCCCGCTGCATCAATACACAACCAAGACCCTGAATGGATGCGTCGCAGTAAACCACAAAGTCGTCTGTGCCCTCTGGCAATGAAAGGATAGGTGCACTGCAAAGTCTATCCTTTAAGTGTTGAAATGCTAATTCATGTGCGTTTCCCCATCGATAAACAACGCCTTTCTGCGTTAGTGAGGTGAGAGGCTGTGCAATCTTGGAAAAATCCTTAATGAACCTCTTGTAGTAACCTGCCAAACCCAAGAATTGGCGAATTTCTGTTGGTGTGCGAGGCGCAGGCCAATTCTTAATCGAGTCTACCTTAGATGGATCTACATGAATCCCATCCTTGTTTACCACATGTCCTAAGAAATGGACTTCACGAAGCCAGAAGTCGCATTTTGAAAACTTGGCGTACAGCTGTTCTGTTCGAAGGAGTTCCAAAATAAGTCGTAGATGCTGCTCGTGTTCTTCCTGACTTTTAGAATAGATCAGGATGTCGTCGATGAATACAATAACGAATTTGTCTAGGTACGGCTTGCACACTCGATTCATCAAGTCCATGAAGACCGCAGGTGCGTTTGTCAGCCCAAAAGGCATGACCAAAAACTCATAGTGTCCATATCGAGTTCTAAAGGCTGTTTTAGAGACGTCCTCTTCTCGGACTCTCAGCTGGTGATATCCTGATCTCAAATCAATCTTTGAGTAGTAGCTCGACCCTTGCAACTGGTCGAACAAGTCGTCAATGCGTGGAAGAGGATAGCGATTGTGACAACCCGAGTTTTCAAGGTCTTTATCCGTTTTAATCTTGTACTTAATTGTAAGTGTGTTGTATAAATACTGGATGTGCAATACAAGTGTTGATCGTAGTTTGTAGTGTACATGTTATGTGTATGGATGCTATACATATTGTTTTGATTATTTGATTTTATAATTGAAAACAATAAGATGGAACTTTTGTCAAGGCCCACTCACCTCACGAAAACACACCTCATGAAAACATAAAGTGTTTTCGTCTATTTAGGGGTCAATGAAAACAGGAAATGGGCTTTGGCCCAGTAGCTACCTCTTATATACTTTGTTCAACTTTTACGTAGAGATTAATCTGAAAACCCTAACCACTTCTCTTCCCTCATCTTGGTGTGACGGCAACTGCAAGACTTCAACCTCTCCCTTCAATCGATGTTGTGATCTATCATCTCGGTTAGTGTGATTCTTGTTCGGATTGTAGATTAAAAACACTTATGATTAAATTGTTTGATCTTATGTAGTAACAGTAGGAAATCTTGTTCATGAATTAAATATATATGCGATTAGGTTATGATGGATATTGCATGTGCTTTGTATCGAAAATGCAGCCAAGTGGATTCACTTTAAAATGTCGGCCATAATTGACATGGGATGATGTGATCAATATGTATGTCTGTTAAGGAATAATATGCAAATTGTTTATGGCTTTGGCCTCACATGATTAGGGTTGAAGTTGCAGCTGTTGTTGTGATGATGGATAGTATTGATGATCTCATGACATGATAATGATTGAATGATGATGTTATGTTGAAACCGATGTAACAGTAGACATCATTAGGGTTGGAACACGTAACTACTGTTATTGATGAAACCTTCCGTCAAATGTGATTTCGGCCATAGGGGTTTTCGCCAACAGTATGATTTCGGCACATGTGCTTAGGTGAATATCCTGAACAGTAACCTTGTTAAGCGTAACTTTTATGATTTGTTAACTTTGTTAGTTAATTAACTCAGTTAGTTTAGTAGTTATGTTAATATGTTAGACCTGTTAAGTTGCTTACACTGTTAAAGCATGTCAATTATGTTAATATGTTAATCGGGTTATGTTAACTAGGTTATGTATGTAAAGCTCATTACGTATGATAACTTTGTTAAGTTTGATCTAACTGGATATGAAACAGTAACTGTATTAAGTGTGTTAACTCTATTTTGTATACTAGTTCTGATAATTCTGATTAACATTGTTAAACATACCCGGACTATCAACGAACAACCATGTTAGAATAAACTGTTAAAGACACTTATGTGAAGTATGAAGTGCATGAGATTGATTAGTTGCTTACGTGATACATGATGTCAACTGCCACGCACTACGGGGTGTTGGATTTGCGTGCAAGTCATTACGAACCTAACTGATTAAGTATACGTGCATATTATAGGACTTGACTGATTACTTGCGAACACATACTTTAGCATACCGAGCAAACCAAGGTGAGTTCACACTTTTACTAAGGCATGGGATTCCCAGGGTATGGGAATGGGGATTGAAGGAATGAGATTTGAATAGATACTCGTACTTACACTGTTACTAGACTATCTACCATCGTCCTCGGATGCGCAGGATACATACGTAAAACCTACGTATACTTATACTCATCACTGTCCTCAGGTTGCGAAGGACACTCACGTAAAACCTACGTGAACTTATACTCACTACTGCCTCGGTTGTGTCAGGCACTTACGTAAAACCTACGTAAACAAGAACATGCTACTGTCTTCCGGAGTCAGGAAGGACACTTACGTAAAACCTACGTAAACCCCCGCGTACCCCTGTCCTCGGTTGTGAAGGACACTTACGTAAAACCTACGTAAACTTTGTACGTACTACTGTTCTCGGTAAGAACACTTGTGGTTACAAATAGTCTAGTGTATATGCAAACATGAGAAGCCGCCACTAATAGAAAATACTATCGGCCTAGTAGCGCCACATGTTACGAAGCAACCTTACTATTACGGACTTACTTACTGTGAACTCGCTCAACTAGTTGTTGACTCTCTGTTACATGCCTTGCAGGTCGTTAGGTATACATGGAGCTTGCACTGGGAGGCGCGTACGTTGTGGACAAGGATCGTGAATGCTTGATTAGACATTATGTCATTACATACTTTATTTATGTTGGGCTTTTACTCATATGCTTCCGCTAAACGTTGAATTTATACTTATATTTTGAACACCTTTCATATGGATTGGTTTGATTACAATTACTGT
This sequence comes from Helianthus tuberosus, assembly GCA_030545235.1. Classification (NCBI taxonomy): domain Eukaryota; kingdom Viridiplantae; phylum Streptophyta; class Magnoliopsida; order Asterales; family Asteraceae; genus Helianthus; species Helianthus tuberosus. The sequence goes on along the minus strand of JARYGA010036795.1, from coordinate 51,128 downwards.
TACTATTACATTGTTCTATATGATTGGTGGCTTGATCCTAGTCAGTCACGCTCCCAAGCGGTGATACTTCGCGTGTGGATTTTGGGGGTGTGACAGCGATTCTTCACGGTCACCTTGTTGAGTTCACGGTAGTCGATACACATTCTGAAAGTACCGTCTTTCTTCTTCACGAATAGCACTGGAGCTCCCCAGGGCGAAGAGCTAGGACGAATAAAACCCTTATCCAAGAGTTCTTGTAGTTGCGTAGAGAGTTCTTTCAACTCTGATGGAGCTAAGCGATACGGTGCACGAGCTATGGGCGCTGCTCCAGGAGCTAGCTCGATTTGGAACTCGACCTGGCGATGAGGCGGAAGGCCAGGCAATTCCTCAGGGAATACCTCAGAATAGTCGCGTACAATCGGAAAATCCTCTATCTTCTTCTCTTTCTTCGAGGTGTCAGTAACGAGAGCCAAAAGAGCAGTATGGCCCTTACGCAAACATTTCTAGGCCTTAAGGAAGGAGATGATGCTCACAACAGCACCACTCTTGTCGCTTTGAATTTCGAGAGGTTCTCTGCCAGAACGGGGAATACGAACAATCTTCTCTTTGCATAGTATCTCTGCTTGTTGTTGGGATAACCAATCCATCCTAATGAAGATGTCGAAACCATCACAATGTTCGGGTCATTCCTAGCATCACCCTGACCAATCACGAACACTCGACCCCTGGCACCATTGCCGTCGTTATTACCCCCGTTGTTATTCCCGTTGCCCTGATTATTGTTGTCGTTGGTTCTGATTCGTAGGTCGCGAGCTCCTGCAATCCCTTAGCTTCATGACCCATCTTGAGACACCTCTGGCAACGACCCCTATTGCACTGACCACTGTGGTGCCTGTTGCATCTGTTGCACTTCGGGAGGTTTCCTCGATATCCACCCTACCCTTGAATACCAGAAGGTTGCTGACCAGGACTCTGGTAGTCATCGATCTTTCGCTGTTGTGCCTGGGACTGAACCGTAGTTGAACCCTTGCTAGAGGTTCCATCCCACTTCCGTTTGTTGTCACTGGGAGTAGCAGAAGTAGTAGTAGTAGCACCGATACGTTTAGGCAGCTTGTTCTGTTCCACTGCTTGGTCTGTGAGACGATGAGCAAGACAAGTAACATCCTGGATAGTAGCAAGGTTAGCAGAAGTCATATGACTTGAATCTCAGGTACTAAGCCTTTGAGGTACAGCTCAATGCGCTTGATGGGAGGATCCACCATAGTTGGACATAACACTGCCAGTTCGTTGGATCGTTTCATGTACGCTTCTATCTCTGACCCCGTCATCTTTAGGTTAAAGAACTCCACTTCCAGCTTGTGGATGTCATCACGACTACAGTATTCACGTTTGATCAGTTCCTTAAAATCATTCCATGGGGTGGCATTAGCAGCCGCTAGCCCCCAGCATCTGAACTTGCGCGTTCCACCATGTTAGCACAGTGCCTTCGAGAGTACTAGTGGCGTACTTCACCCTGTGAGCCTCAGAGCATTCACACATCTCTAAGACAGACTCGAGCTTTTCAAACCATTGGAGGAGTCCAAAATCTCCTTTAGTGCCACTGAAAGTACTAGGACGACAGTCCATGAACGTCTTAAATGTGCATACAGGCGGCTGAGCGTTCTGACCTTGTTGCACGAGGAAGAAAGGACTGGGTTAAACGCGAGAGTTGGGTCATGAGAGTAGGATCTAACATCCTAGGGTAGGTTCGTAATAGCAGGTTATACCTCCTGCCTGAGCGGCTGCGAGTGCTGCCGTAACTTGTTCGTTGATAAGAGCCGTCAGCCGGCTTGAGTTAGGTTCTCACGTTCCCTCATGATCTTCATATCGAAAGAAACACAAGTAGGAAAGGTGTCGCGAATGTGCGTAAGTGTGTAGTGACAGTAGGGAGCAAGCACAAATGTGTTTTCAAACTATAGTTGCCACGTTTATCTAATCATACCATGAGCAAAGTTCTATGCAATCTAGCAAGTAGGCAATATAAACATAATTCATACCACCTAGAATGTCGAGCCTTGCACGTGGAGTGAAGCGTCGTTGTGGATCGTAGAGCACTGTACAGGTTATTGTCTGGTTTTAACAAAAACGTTTTCCCTTATTAAAGCCAAGTTCACTATAACCAATGGCTCTGATACCAATCTGTCACACCCCCAAAATCCACACGCGGAGTATCACCGCTTGGAGGCGTGACTGACCAGGATCGAGCCACCAATCATATTGAACAAGCATGTAAGTAAACATAATTCAACTAAACAATATGAAAGGTGTTCAAAAACCAAAGCATAGTTAAGTTTTTAGCGGAAGCATAATTGTAAAACCCATAGCAAGTATTAAGTATGAAATAAAGTAATGTTTAAAGCATGGCACACACTGCCATGTCCCACAACGACTGTTCCTCCCTGTGCAAGCTCCATGAGTACCTAATGACCTGCAAGGCATGTAGCAACGAATCAACAACAAAGTTGAGCGAGTTCACAGTTGGTTGTTTGGTTATAGTATTCATTTCATAAATCGTATGTTCGTTTTGTAAACCATGTATCGTATTAATCCGTATCGCGGCCAATCCAGGCATGTGTGCGATGATTAGTGGGGGCTTCCCATGTGTTACTAGACCACGCGTATCAACTGCTACGAAAATGAAAGAGGTGCCCTAAGTCAATGTCTAACAGCATTGACCCTTTGCCCATAGTCCATTAGTGCATGCCCGTCTGACTGGCACGGTGTGAGGTTTGTTAAACCTAATAGCGCTATTAACTAATGACCCGCTCGCCATAGGCCTCGGTGATTAAGTTGATAAATGAGGGACTTCCTTTGATAGAGTTGATGGTCTTATGATCATGTACGTAGGCTTTACGTACGTGCCCTTCAATCCGAGGACAGTAGTAAGTATAACTGTACGTAGGTTTTACGTACGTGCCCTTCAATCCGAGGACAGTAATAATTAGTTTAATAGTAATGGTTGTACGAGTAGTTATTCAATCCCATTCCCAACCCCTGGGAATCCCATGCCTTGGCTAGTGTGAACTCACCTTGGTTTGCTCGGCAGATACACAGAAAGGTCAAGTCTAGCTGCTAGTGGTCAACCACGTCCTAACATGGTTACCATACAAGTCAGGATTTTGGTTTCAAGTAGTGCACATAAGTATCACATAAGATAGCATATAAGAAACACACACAGATCATGGCAACAACACAATGCACGTTAACATATTAGCAGTCTATTACATAACATCTGATACTTGTACGATCCAAAGGTAAAGCCCAATAAACAGGCGGCCCAACATGTTGTGCGTTCAGCACAGTCTTGTGCGACCCACATCATGTTGTGCAATTCAGTTAAACACCCGGCCCAAATAGTCCAAAGCCCAAACATAAAATACACGGCCCAATCTAATAACATGTAAAAGTCTTGTGCTATCCGGATGAGCTTGTACGATCCGGATGGCTTGTGCGATACAACCGACTTGTGCGATCGGAACCAGCCCAGCCCAATATATATGTCCGGCCCAACAGGTAAACAAACATACAAGATCTGATCTTGTGCGACCAGGAGTCTTGTGCGACCGACTAATTTGGTGATCAGTTAAGATTTCCTAATTTCATGCAATCATTTATCAATTTCCAAATCAATTCGTTTGACCCACAATAACAGTTTCCATTCATGAAAATTCTCGATCAAACAAGGCTTCTACTCATCATTCGAGCATTATTACCAATTAACATAAGATCAAACAAATCGGATCAATCACATAATAACACATAACCCTATTCTCTCTCTCCTTTGGCGATTTCCTGTTCTCCATGTAACCCTAGATTTTTCCTTGTGATCTTTTGTATAACAGTCTGTGATTAGAGTTTTGTTATTTCAATCCTGTATAACGAACTTGTTAGCAATTGTGATCAATCTGAAATTAGGGTTCTTTTTTTCGTTTTGCTTCAAATCGCCGCCTTAGTTTTCTGATTGGAAGTTCTGACTTATTAATCTGATTGTTATTGATCGCGGTTAACTGAGATTAATTTAGCTAGATTGATACATTGGATTAATCAGTTAAGGATTGAAGATTAGTTCTAGGGTTTAAGGATTAGGGTTTTATTGTTTTCCGTTTTTCTGGTCTTCGTCTTCTTTGCTGGAGTGTGTTTTCGGTTTGCATGATTGTTTGTTTTTCACAGAATAAGGGAGAGTTGATTTATCTAGGATGAATGAACGTAAAAAGCAGGGGATTAACTGTTGGGATTTGTACGTGTTTATCAAAGTATTTTATCCTTATAAAATAAAAACGCAGCGGAAAATTATTATTTAAAACATGTTACTTACAAGATATAAAACCCATTTTATATGTAAAACCCAATCTCGGATCCATATACGAACATGCATGCTATCAAAATAAAACACAACCATAGAGTGTTTAGGATACTACCTTCCAAGTAGTAAAGGACATGAAGATGATGATGATTCTTGAACGGTTTCCTTCAAGTGTAGAAGACCTCAAGCTTGTATACCCCAAGCCTTCCAACAAACACCTTACGCTTAGCTAGGATTTTACACTTGCAACTCACTTGAAAAATCCCCTCTTGAAACCATCATATGGCCGAAAATTTGAGGGCCTTTTCGAGAGTTCTTGCACTTGAAAACACTTGAGAAAAACTCTCTCGTATAACCATCTCATGGCCGATTTCTCTAGAGCAAAAGGACAAGTCTTCATTTGAAAAATGATCTCTTCCAAGATCACTATCTTGGCCGATTTTCTCTAGAGGTTTTCTCTAGTCTTCTTCTATTTTTTTTTGTCATCTAAAATGAGTTATAACATTTGAGAGATTTGCCACACCATTGCCCAATCACAAGATGTCTAGTTATGACAATTTGCATGTGGCCTCATTGGACCATTCTTTCGCCCAACCAAATTGCCACTAACACATGCAAATGCATGGTTTGTGATTGGCCAACATTTTTAGGGAAGAACATCAAGGGGGGGGGGGGGCGGCCCACCCTTTATTTTATAAAAAAAAATTTCTTTTATAAAATTAATTTAAGTCTTTACTAATTTTATAACTTTTATAAAATTATAACATCACATGTTATAAGAATTTATACAACTTTTATTAAGTTATTTAACACATTAAATAACAAAATAAAATACTCTCTCAAAATAAATTATCCATATAATTTATTAGTTTGTCAAGTGCAATTATTTAGAAAACCAATTTCTAAATATTGTAAGTGTTAATATTTATTTGTTTAATCATATCACAAATAAATATTCTAAGTGTTTGTCTAGCTTGTATTTGGGTATGACTCGACTTGGGTCATAACATACTAGCCACATCAATTTAATATGTGTCTTGGGCATACAGAGTCCAACAATCTCCCACTTGCACAAGATACATAGAAGATTGATGCAAGTAGTAAATGACGCCTAACTACGGTTTACTACCCCCAATACGTATGACTATATTTGCCATTCAATAACATCATCCCCTTCAAGTCCCTTACTTGAACATGATTTAGGTGAATCTATCATTTATCCTTTCGTTACAGATGTCATGTTAAATCCAGAGACATAGAGTGATCACTCTCTGTTGATTTAACTTTAGCAGGCCTTAGACATCTTACTCTCAATGAATAAGAGGAACAAATCCTATCTTGACTACATACGTCTCTCACAATCACCTTGTACCACACCTGAGCTTAGCCTTATGTACTGCCATATTACTGACAACGAAGAAATAAGTCAAGGTACAATATTTGGTGAATATCAAGACCCAATATGTATCTCAGGTCAGAGGATACTATGATATTCTCCTTTACTCAAATTTACTTATGATCAATCACAGATGATTCCATGCAGTAATATTTGAGAGCGAGTCAGTCCAATATTTGTATCCCACAAATATTTATGAACCTTGGCAGCAACACTTTGCTCTATATTCATACTTAATGAATATCCACCAATCCAAATTCATAATAGTCTTACATTCATATTTGTTCCCACAAGTATGATCGACTACGAACATTTAGAATAAGTAACTTATTCATGGATTTAAACATGCTAATATGGAACATAACTCAAAATACCATAAAGAGTTATAATAACAGTTGTTCCAATATCCAAATACAAAATAGATCAAATCCAATCACTAGAATATCGAAGTCCTAAGGCACAAGTATGACCCTTTCATGCTTTGCCCATTCAAGGAGCTTCGTGAGTGGATCCGCAATATTTTGATCAGTGTGAACTTTGCGAATACATATCTTTCCCATTTTTCAATTTCATCCCTTAAGTAGTTGAAACTCCGCTTAATGTGCCTAGTCTTTCGATGTACACGAGGTTCCTTGATTTAAGCAATCGCACCATCGTTATCACAAAGATCTCTAGGGGTCCTGAATGGTAGGGACTACCCCTAGATCGGCAATAATTCAAGTGGCAGATCCACATGAATCATCTCGATCAATGAAGCGGCGATGTATTCTGATTCTGTAGTGGACAATGCTACCCTGATTGTGATCGAGAATCATCTCGATCAGTTTGGAAATTCATATCCATGTAACCCTTTACAACGAATTCCGAAACTCGTATCCCTGTAACCCTTTACAACGAGTTCGTCTTCACCAGATTCATATATTAGAAATATATCCTTAGTCCTTCTAAGGTATTTCAATATATATATATATTTTTAACAGTCACCTAATGATGGTTACTCGCTGGTATCTTCTCGTCATGCTTACATCGCATAGCTTGTCCAGTCTAGTGCATATCATTACATACATAATGAATCCTATAGCAGACGCATATGGGATTCCTTTCATTCTTTCTTGCTTATCCTTTAAGCTTGGGCATTGAGACGCACTCAATATTGTCCTCTCTTGAATAGGTACCAAACCTTTCATAGAGCTCTCTATCTTGAACCTTTTTCAAGACTTTGTCAATGTATGCACTTTAGTTTAAACCTATCGTGCGCCTTGATCTATCCTTATAGATTCTTTATTCCCAAAATATAGGCGACTTCACCAAGATCCTTAATGGAAAAACAACTTCCAAGCCAGGCTTTTACACCCTCCAAGGTTGGAATGTTATTTCCAAATAGTAGAATGTCATCGACATATCATACTAAGAAAGTAATAATGCTCCCACTAGCCTTCTTATACACACAATTTATCGATGTTCTTGATGAATTCATATTCCCTAATCTCTTCATCAAAACGGTGGTAACTTCTAGATGCTTGTTTCAATCTATAGATTGATTTCTTTAACTTGCATACTTTGTCAGGATGTGTTGGACCGACAAAACCTTCAGGCTTAACTATATAGACATCTTCCTTAAGATATCTATTAAGGAAAGCCGTTTTGACATCCATTCGCCAAATCTCATAATCATATTTTGCAGATATGGCAAATAATATCCTAGTTGACTTTAGCATTGGCACGGGCGAAAAGGTCTCATCATAATCAATCCCTTGAGTTTGAGTGAAACCTATTGCTATAAGTCTAGCTTTATAAGTATCTAAGTTACCATGCATATCGGTTTCCATCCTGAAAACCCACTTACTTCCAACTACTTTGGAGTTAAGAGGTGCTACAACCAATTCCCATACTTGGTTGTTATACATGGATTGCATCTCTACGTTCATGGCTTCAAGCCATTTGTCACAATCGGATTTTGACATTGCATCATGGTATGTGGTTGATTCACCTGAGTCTACCACGTAGCATCCATTCATGAAAAATCCATATCTTTCAGGTGGACTACTGATTCTACCAGATCTGCGAACGTATTGTGTGTAATGATCAATCACTTGATCATTTTCAACAACCTCTTGTTGATTGCTAGTATTAACCAAACGTGTATCGGCTTGTGGTTCTTGATCCTCATCAAGTTCCACTGTTCTACTAATTCCTTCCACAAGGAACTTAGCTTCCAAGAACTCAGCCTTTCGAGCAACACATACCTTTTGCTCTGTTGGATCGTAGAAATAATATCCTATATCATCTTTTAGGATATCCTACAAAGATACACTTAGTGGATCGTGCTTCCAATTTGTTTGGGGTGTATTGCTTCACATAAGCTTCACAACCCATACCTTTAAATATGATAATGATGGAACCCTTCCATGCCATATTTCAAAAGGTGTCTTATCCACTTTCTTGGTTTGGGGCCATACGGGCCGTGAAGAGCAAAGCATAACCCCAAAGTGATAGAGATAATGCGCTCCTAGCCATCATAGATCGAACCATATCTAATAGAGTTCGACTCTTCCTCTATCGAAACGAAGAACTTTAAAAGAGTTGATTTTGTACTTCACCTTTTGAAGATTCTGAACGTTTCAAAACTTATTCTTTGTGTCAAGTACACATAACCATAACTACTATAGTTGTCGGTAAAAGTAATGAAGTATCTTTCACCATTCCTAGTCATTGGCTTAAAAGGATCACATACATTCGAATGCATGATACCTAATAAATCTTTTGCCCTTTCCCACTAAGGGATTACTTGGTCATTTTACCTTGTAAATAAGATTCGCATGTATCAAATGAACCAATTTTCATTTGTTTCCAAAAGACAATTCTTTCGAAGTGTTTACATGCGACATCTGTTTATATGACCAAGGCGATAATGCCAAGGATAGGTCTTACTCAAATCCATTTTGAGTTTCTTGGTGATTGATTGGTACATTAAACTATCAAATGATGTATTATTATGAACCGATTCATAAATACCATTTGAAGGCATAGGTTTAAAGTAAAACATGTCATTCATCGAAATATAAATGTCATTGTTTACAAACTTCAAATCAAAACCATATTGTCTTCTAAGGGAAACTTGAAATAATGTTCCTAGTCAAACTAGGAGCATTCAAGACATTTTAAAACAATTTCCAAACCATTTGGAAGTTTCAAAACATAGTCTCCTTTCTTGTAATGTTTATTTCTTTTGAACCTTTTGTAACGAATTGCAAACATGAGTTCCACATCCGGTATCTAATACCCATGTGTTAGAAGAAATAACATTAAGGTCAATATGTATCATTAAGATTGTACCTGAGGTTTGCCCAGCATCCCTCTTGTTTTTCAACTCTTTGAGATAGGTTGGACAATTCCTATTTAAATGCCCTATCTCACCACACTCAAAGCATGGATCGTTCATGGCAACCTTTGCCTTCTTCTCTTTTGGTTTCGGTGGTTTCGCTTTAGTCTTTCTAATCATTTCCCTTTGAATTACCCGTTTCCATTTTCAACATTTGCTTTGGTGTCGGGGTGATGCCCTTTCTAGTTGCCACCCTCATTGATCGTTAGAATGGATAAAACCCTTTTATCCATATTGAGCCTTTCGAGGTGATCAATGTGGCTTTTCATCTTAAAGACATAAGATGAGTCCGATTGGGTTTCCTCCATTCGACATGCATGAAGTGCTCGAAGCGTTCTACCCTTAGGAACATTTCCTACAATTGGTTAATCATGTCGTATACTCATGTTGTTCAAAATGCTTTTGAATCTCGGGAATCATAATTCCTAACATGAGGCAAGAGGTTTGCGTAGTATCCTCGATATACTTAATCCAATCGTTATAGGCATCCTTATCTTCCATAAGATATTCATCGGGATTAGGATCGTTCAACACATAGGATATCTTTTCTTACTTGAGAACGATTCTTAAGCTTCGATATTAATCCATAAAGTGTTTTGATTGAAACGATCCCTTTTAAGGATTGTTTTTAGTGATAGGTTACGGACTGTTTGGGTAATATTGTTAGCGGCCATCTACAAATTTTAACAAGGTTCAATTTTAGTATTTTCGATATTATTATATTTTAATCATTAATACCCTTTTGTGTCTCATAGACAATTAATAATTAAAATCTAGAATCCAACGTTACATTTAAATATCGGTTAGGTGACCTTTATCCCTCTATTTAAATTAACAAGGTAGTCAACGTTTGACAATTGCAACCCTTTGCAACTTCTAGCCATATGGGATCAGTTAAACATCTTTATGTTTAGTTGGCATGTTTAATCCCATCAACACCTTTTGTTCGCCATGCTTCGGTGACCCTAAGTTCATGGTTTCCAAATCAAGTCGTCCAACTTACACACACGTGTGAGTTTATACACATAAGTGGTTAGGTGACCTTTATCCCACAAACATGGTAAACCCACCTCGAACATACAAGTTCCCTAAAATGTGGTTAGGTGACCTTTATCCCACAAAAGAGTTCCCAAGTGATTCGAGTGTTGTATAAAAGGATGGTGTTTGACTTGTTTTATAAAAGGGATTTTGAGTTTTCAAAAATTTCTAGTTTAGAAAACTTTATTTACCATACATTTGCATGCATTAAAATCCTTGGTACTTTTGTGAAAACTAATTTTCATGGTTCTTTTTAATAAAACTCATTTTATTATAAAATCATTAATTTTTAATAAAACCTTTTATTAACCATTTTTAATGATCTTTTAAAGAACCAATTTTAAGCTTGTCGTTGATTATTAGTTTGTTAAGCATGCATATCCAAATATCATCAAAACAATATAAATAATCAACCACACAAGCACAACACACATATCATTAGGTGCATAACCATAGCCAACTATTTTGACCACACTTGTTAGCCGAAACAAGTGTGCCAAAAGGTCCTTCCTAAAGGGTGAATATTGACACAAATAATGTGTCGTTGAACTCCCACTTGATCCCGCATCCGAATGCTTCAAGTCTCCATCTTGTGTTGTGATTTCTTCACATTCTTTGGGCTGCCAAATGTCTTTTATATTCAGGTCCAAACTCCTTTGGACTTCAAAAATGTGTTTTGGTTATCGGGCTAAAATCCCGTTAAGAACTATGAAGTCCTTTTGGCCCGAAATTAGCCAAAACCAAAATCGCATTTTGTGTGCATCTTCTTTTACAAAAAAATATCCTAATACATTTTTCTAGTAAAAATAAAATGCACCTAATCTATTTGCTTACATACCAAATGAAAATAAATAAATTACATATTTCACAAATGGAAGAACAAAGATAATTAATTATTACAACCCATTGAAATAATCAAATAAAATTCACAAACACAATCATTCAACATATTCACACAAGGTCAAGGCTAGGTTATGAACACCAAAATATATATATATCTAAATATATAAAATTCAAGAAGCAAAACGGTTCCCTTTTACAACCTACAATTTTCGGTCAAGAATGAAAAACCGAAAAATGTGGGTTTTTGTCCAAACAAAATAATCATCCAAATGAAATAATTTTTCAAGATTCATTTATGCATGTAAGAATATAATCTTGAAAAACAAAGGGATAACCATAGTGAAAATTTCGGCCATAGGGTTTTACCCAAACCCAAAACCCGAAAATTTCATATCCAATGAAGCATGCATTCATATAAGCAGCTCTGATACCACTGTTGGGATTTGTACGTGTTTATCAAAGTATTTTATCCTTATAAAATAAAAACGCAGCGGAAAATTATTATTTAAAACATGTTACTTACAAGATATAAAAACCATTTTATATGTAAAACCCAATCTCGGATCCATATACGAACATGCATTCTATCAAAATAAAACACAACCATAGAGTGTTTAGGATACTACCTTCCAAGTAGTAAAGGACATGAAGATGATGATGATTCTTGAACGGTTGCCTTCAAGTGTAGAAGAGCTCAAGCTTGTATACCCCAAGCCTTCCAACAAACACCTTATGCTTAGCTAGGATTTTACACTTGCAACTCACTTGAAAAATCCCCTCTTGAAACCATCATATGGCCGAAAATTTGAGGGCCTTTTCTAGAGTTCTTGCACTTGAAAACACTTGAGAAAAACTCTCTCGTATAACCATCTCATGGCCGATTTCTCTAGAGCAAAAGGACAAGTCTTCATTTGAAAAATGATCTCTTCCAAGATCACTATCTTGGCCGATTTTCTCTAGAGGTTTTCTCTAGTCTTCTTCTATTTTTTTTGTCATCTAAAATGAGTTATAACATTTGAGAGATTTGCCACACCATTGCCCAATCACAAGATGTCTAGTTATGACAATTTGCATGTGGTCTCATTGGACCATTCTTTTGCCCAACCAAATTGCCACTAACACATGCAAATGCATGGTTTGTGATTGGCCAACATTTTTAGGGAAGAACATCAAGGGGGGGGGGGGGGGCGGCCCACCCTTTATTTTATAAAAAAAAATTTCTTTTATAAAATTAATTTATGTCTTTACTAATTTTATAACTTTTATAAAATTATAACATCACATGTTATAAGACTTTATACAACTTTTGTTAAGTTATTTAACCCATTAAATAACAAAATAAAATACTCTCTCAAAATAAATTATCCATATAATTTATTAGTTTGTCAAGTGCAATTATTTAGAAAACCAATTTCTAAATATTGTAAGTGTTAATATTTATTTGTTTGATTATATCACAAATAAATATTCTAAGTGTTTGTCTAGCTTGTATTTGGGTATGACTCGACTTGGGTCATAACATACTAGCCACATCAATTTAATATGTGTCTTGGGCATACAGAGTCCAACATTAACAACCCGAACAACCAGCCGAAGCCGCCAATCTTTGATCGAGGTAAATCACATTCGGTTAAGGGTCGTGTGGATAGGGTTGGGGATATTGATGGTCACGCTTTGCTTCCACGTCGTGGAGTTGTGATTAACGATCAGAAGGACAACAGGTTATTTAATGTAATTGATGAACTCACCAAAGTAACTGTGCCTGTTAATCTGGAGAAAAGTCAGCCAAATCCTAATGGAGGAGGCGATATTAGCATACAACAGAATATTATTCAGGAATCTGGTGATGGTATCTTGAAGCCGAATGATAAATTGGAACACATGGAGAATGAAAAGAAACTGGATGATTATCAATCTGAAGGGATCGAGGGTTCAGTAGGTAACATTGGTAGCACATCAAAACCTTTATCTTATGTGGATACAGTTATGAATTCGGCAACCAGGAAAGTTAATTTCAGGTCACTTGCTAGTTCTGACAAGCAAGAGGGTTGTGATGTTGTTCTTCCGCGTGATTCTGTCCGTGCAGTTCAAGAGAAGCTTGCTAACACGTTGTACGATTATTTTTAGGTGATCGTTTGGCTTATCCAGTAGTGGAATATTTCGTTAGGAACAATTGGAAAAAATTTGGGTTGCAAAAATCTATGATGAATGCTAATGGTTTTTTTCTTTTTTAAGTTTGCGAATGAAGTTGGTATGATGAATGCACTTAAGGAAGGTCCTTGGATTATCAGGTCACAACCATTGTTTCTTAATATTTGGTCGCCATCGTCAAAGTTGGAAACAAAGGAAGTAAAAAAGGTGCAAGTGTGGGTGAAAATTCATGATGTTCCTATTGCTGCCTACACGGAGGATGGTTTAAGTTTGATAGCTACAGCCATTGGAGATCCAAAGTTATTGGATTCTTACACTACGTCCATGTGTGTCGATGCTTGGGGTAGGAGTAGTTATGCTAGGGCTCTCATAGAAACATCAGCTGAAAATGAATTTAAAGAGGAAATTACTATGGCGGTTCCTGATGTTGAGGGTGATGGTTTTGTTAAGGAGAAAATGTATGTTGAATATGAATGGAGTCCGCATAGGTGCTCGCACTGTTGTGTGTTTGGACATTCGGATGACACTTGTCCGAATCAGAAAGTTGTTTATGGTAAAAATAAAGTTCAAAAGAATCAGCAGGTTCAGCAGAATGTTGGCAAGGTAAAAAAACAACCGATGGTGGATGAGGAAGGTTACACTGGGGTGTATGGGAAGAAAGTGGCTAAAAAGGTAGGTTTCAATGTGAATAAACAAAAGCAGAAATTTGAGTATAGACCTATTGGGGTTCGTGATAAAAATGGGGCTACTACTTCTGGTCAACCGTCTTCGGTGGCTTCTCATAACAAGTTTGATGTGCTAAGGCATGAAGAGGCGGATAAAGGTCAGCGTAGTGATCATCGAGTGAATGATGAATATGATTCAGATGATGAGGAGGTTTATGAAGTGTACAATGAGACGAATGAATTCCTTAGGATGGATAATCAGCCAACTAATAATGTTTCTAAAGGGGCAAGCACTCCTCTCACGGGGGTTTCCAATGGTTAGTTTGGCAGTTTAGAATATAAGGGGATTGAACCGTCCTCTGAAACAAATGGAGGTTCGTCAAGTGGTTAAGGATAATAATCTAAGTTTCTGTGCCATTCTGGAGTCTCATGTGGATGTAGGTAATCTGAGCAGGGTGTGTTCGTCTGTCTTCCGGTCCTGGGATTGGACTTCTAACGGGGGTTGCTGTGATAAAGGTACGCGTATTATCATTGGGTGGAATCCGGCTGTAGTTGATGTTATGGTGCTTTCTCAACTATCTCAGGTTATGCATCTCCAAATGTTTCTTAAAGCTGAGAAAAAGTCGTTGTTTTGTTCTTTTGTTTATGCGGATAATTCTCATATTGCTAGAAGGAGTCTATGGAACCACCTTTCTATGCATAAATCGCTTGTTAATAATAATTCTTGGGTGGTTTTGGGTGATTTCAACTCAGCTTTGTTTTTGGAAGATAAGTCTATTGGTTCTTCGTCTATGTCGATTGGTATGCGTGAATTCCGAGATTGTGTTGATCACTTGGAGGTTTTTGATATTAATGCTACTGGATTACATTTTACTTGGAATCAAAAGCCGAAGAGAGGAGTTGGTTTGCTTAAGAAGCTTGATCGTATTTTAGGTAATACTACTTTTGTGGCTGAATTTCCGGAATCAATTGCTATGTTTAAACCATATCGGATTTCTGACCATTGTCCCTGCATATTAAAGGTTTCCAGTCCGTCTAGTATGAGGCCAAGGCCATTTAAATTCGCCAACTTCCTGGTTCATAAACCTGAATTCATGGATATCGTTTCACGGGGTTGGGAGGCGCAGGTGGATGGAGTGTATCAGTTTCGTGTTGTTAAAAAGTTGAGGATGCTTAAAAATCCTCTTCGATCTCTATTTTTTTTCGGCAAGGTAATCTTCATAAAAAGGTTATTCAATTACGCGGGGAGCTGGATAACTTACAAAAGAATGTTGATTCTGACCCGTTTAATGAGGACTTGAGGATCCGAGAGAATAATGTGTTACGGGATTACCAAGAAGCATGCTTGGATGAGGAAAGGTTTTTGAAGCAGAAGTCCAAAGTCGATTGGCTTAAGGCAGGGGATTCGAACACGGCTTTTTTTCACTCTTCTTTAAAAAGTAGAAACCACAGAAGTCGTATTGATGGGATCAGGGATTCGAATGGGATTTATGTTGAGGGTGAAGGTGTCTCTAAAGCGTTTGTGGATCACTATGAGAATTTTTTAGGAAGTGCGGGTAGTGTTTCAATTATGCCTACTCCTGATTTATTCTTAAAAGTGTTACGCCCTGAGGTGGCTAGTTCCATGGTGCGTCCGGTTAGCATTGATGAGATTAAAGCAGTTTTCTTTGCTATGGATTCTTACAAAGCCCTGGGCCCGGACGGGTATACGGCGGCATTTTATAAGTATGCGTGGCCTATAATAGGTACTGAAGTGTCTAATGCTATTCTTGATTTTTTTAACACGGGGCGTCTTCTTAAAGAGCTGAATCATACGTTAATTGCTCTAGTGCCAAAGGTTTCTATTCCATCGATGGTTACGGATTTTCGTCCTATTTCTTGTTGCAATGTTTTATACAAATGTATTAGTAAACTGGTGGCAGATCGGATTAAAGGGGCTCTTAATGACATTGTTTGCATTAATCAATCTGCGTTCATTCCAGGTAGAAGGATTTCGGATAATATCTTGTTAACCCAAGAGTTGATGCATAATTATCAAAGGAATTTTGGTCCTCCTAGATGTGCGTTTAAGGTGGACATTCAAAAAGCATACGACACGGTTGAATGGGATTTTCTTAGAAATGTTCTCCAAGGTTTTGGTTTTCATAGTAAAATGGTTGATTGGATCATGATGTGTGTCGAGACCCCTTCCTATTCAGTTTGTATTAATGGTAATATTCACGGTTACTTCAGGGGAAAGCGTGGTCTTAGGCAAGGTGATCCGTTATCTCCTTATTTGTTCACATTGGTCATGGAAATGTTGACAGGTATCTTGCATCATGCTGTTAGGATTGACTCGTCGTTCATGTATCATAATAAGTGTGAAAAGCAGCAAATTATCAATCTTTGTTTTGCCGATGACTTGTTTTTGTTCGCTAGAGGTGATATGGACTCGGTTAGATGTATTATGTTGTCTCTTTCGAAATTTACTCAGATGTCGGGGTTAATTCCCAGCACTCAGAAAAGTACGGCTTACTTTTGCAATGTTCCTAATCATACCAGAAGTGCTATTCTAAGTCTGATGCCTTTTGCCGAGGGTGTTCTTCCTGTTAGATATTTGGGTGTTCCTCTCTTATCGTCTAGACTTCTTTATAAAGATTGTAGCATTCTTGTAGAGAGATTGGAGAATCGTATCATGAACTGGAAGAATAAGCTTTTATCTTTTGCTGGTAGACTACAACTGATTATTTCGGTATTGTCTTCTATGTATATCTATTGGTCTTCGGTTTTTATTTTGCCTTCTCGGGTTATTTTGGAGTTGGAAGCTAAAATGCGAAATTTTTTGTGGGCTCAATCTTCTTTTAATAGTGGGAAAGCTAAGGTTGCTTGGAAATCTATATGTGTTCCTAAGAATGAAGGGGGCCTGGGGATTCGTAGGATTGGTGATGTGAATAAAGCGCTCATGGCATTTCATGTTTGGAGCATTGTTACTAAGCGAAATTCCCTTTGGGTTGATTGGATCCATTCTTATAGGCTGAAAAACCGTACTTTATGGGACTGCAAGGTTGTTTCTAATTGCTGTTGGAGTTGGAGAAAGATTCTCCGGTTGCGTCCAGTCTTTATAAGTTACATTTGGACCCGGATTGGTAATGGCAAAAGTACCTCGGCCTGGCATGATTACTGGTGTTCTAGTGGCCCGCTATGTGAGTTCTTATCTCCTAGAGTTATTACCAGAGCTGGTTTTAATCTTTATGACAAAGTGGAAAACATTTATGGTGATGGTATGTGGCTTTTACCGGAGGCTTGGAGAGATTTATATCCTGTTCTTAATCAAATTGATCTCGTGCAAGTTAATCCGGATGCTAATGACCAAGTTTTTTGGAAAGATGGTAATGATTTGAATGAGTTCTCGTCTTCGGGTGTTTGGAATTCGATCAGATCCAGGGAAGCCGATGTTGAGTGGTTTAAGATTGTTTGGTTCTCTCAATGCATCCCGAGGCATGCGTTCTTGATGTGGCTTATCATGCGTCGGAAGCTCTTGACTCAAGATAAGATTTTACAATGGGATTTTGCGAGACGTAAAAACATGAACTTGATGTGTTGCTTGTTATGCTATGCGGATGTTGATTCTCATGCCCATCTCTTCTTTGAATGCAAGTTTTCATCCCAAGTTTGGTGTTCGGTCAGAAATAAAGGGGGTATGGATTCAGTGGATTCTAAATGGGATTCTATTGTTGCTTGGCTTTCTTCTTAGTCCAGTTCGAAGTTTGCCATCAACTTTGTTAGTAGACTTGTGGTGGCGGCTACGGCTTACATAGTGTGGCAGGAGCGGAATGCTAGATTGTTCAAAAACCATGCGAGACCGCCCGATGTGTTATGTGAGATAATTCTATCTACGGTTCGTTACAAGTTAATGGGAATGAAGTTGAAAGACACAGTTAGAGTGAGGAGCTTGCTGGATGACTGGGGGATTCATGGAGATAGCGTCATCTATAATGGCGGTTGATTAGAGTCTTTTTTGTTTTGTTTTGGTTGTTCTAGATGGTTGTCTAGTTGGTCCTATGTGGTGGTGTTTGTTCTTGTTTTTATTTGTTTCACATTCACGGGGGTTGTCCTGTGTTTGCACTAGTGGGGATTTTCCTCATTTCTTGTTTTGTTTTGGTTGTGAATATATAGAATCACCGGGGTAACCCTTTACCCAAAAAAAAAAAACACATAACCACCACAATTAATCCCCCACAATACATCAGCATACAAATTTGCATGAACAATTATCATTTATAAAATATCATAAACCAATGAAATCATCAGATTCGGAATCACCTATATTCTCATCTCTAGTCATCATCATCGGTTTTCACATATAATAATATAATCGATCTTATCATGCATATGAAATATCCATGTCACTAACAATTTACATGCAAGTATGACATAGTGGCCGACCATATGATGCTTATTTAGTTGGCTGCACATGCTAATTATCAACAATTGTAGGCATCCTAAATTAATACACCATGTAGCTAACTACTCAAAACTAGGCATACGTACAGGTATTATCAAACCTTCAAATGGCCAAGATCAATTAAATGGAATTAATCGGAACTAGAATCACTAACCACAAGATCGATCAAATGAGATGCTGCCTCCAAGAAGTGTTCACAGCCGTTCGCAACTTAGTTAGGGTTTGCAAATATGGTAGATGTTATCACAATACTATATTACGTAAATATAACAATGTTTAATAGGGCGGTTCCCCTTTAGCCAGTTGTGATCATGGGCTCAAGCCCAAATGATAGTTAGCAATTAAGATAGGGATAGGCTTCGGTTATTTGGACAGCCCAAGGCTCAAATGAAGGTTATAAGGGTGCGGCCCAAATAGTGAGCAATGGCCCAAACGAACAATCGTTTAGTAGAACCAATTATTACTTTCTAACATTAACATTTAATTATTAAGACATGTACACATACACCCATGATAAGCACCCAACGAATCTACAAGCAACATGCATATTGCACTTCAAATAAACATATATAAACATACTTTGCAAATAAGCACATGATTAAGTCGGATAAAGACCTTGAAAACTCGGGTTGTCACAATGTTCCTCCTGACTCTTAGAATAGATCAGGATATCGTCGATGAACACAATAATGAACTTATCCAGGTAAGGCTTGCACACTCGGTTCATGAGATCCATGAAGACCGCTGGTGCATTCGTCAGCCCGAATGGCATAACCAGAAACTCGTAATGGCCGTAACAAGTTCTGAATGCTGTTTTGGAGACGTCCTCCTCTCGGACTCTCAGCTGATGGTATCCCGATCTTAAATCAATCTTGGTTTAATAGCTCGACCCTTGCAACTGGTCGAACAAGTCGTCAATACGTGGAAGAGGATAACGATTCTTCACGGTCACCTTGTTGAGTTCGCGGTAGTCAATACACATTCTGAAAGTACCATCTTTCTTTTTCACAAACAGGACTGGAGCTCCCCAGGGCGAAGAGCTAGGACGTATGAAACCCTTTTCCAAGAGTTCTTGTAGTTGTGTGGACAGTTCTTCAAGTTCTGATGGAGCTAGACGATAAGGTGCTCGAGCTATGGGCGCTGCTCCAGGAGCTAGCTCGATTTGAAACTCAACTTGACGATTAGGCGGAAGACCAGGTAATTCCTCAGGAAATACCTCGGGAAAGCCACGTACAATAGGGATGTCTTCAATTCTCTTCTCTTCCGTTGTTGTGTCAGTAACGAGTGCTAGAATGGCAGTGTGGCCCTTTCGCAAACACTTCTGGGCCTTAAGGAAAGAGATGATGCCTTCGACAGCACCACTCTTGTCGCCATGAATCATAAGGGGTTCTTCACTCGAATGAGGAGTGCGGACGATTTTCTCCTTGCAAACAATCTCCGCTTGATGATGAGATAGCCAATCCATCCCAATCACAACATCGTTCACTGATAGGAGTGTTACATCGATATGGTTGGCACAACCAGAACTAGCTGAAGGAGGATGACCGTCGTACAGGTTTGTAGTGTTAAGGTTCACTGAGATTTCCATCGAAGTTGTTGGGCTCCCCTCATGCGAAGGGGGAATAATTCACCTTGATCGATGATCTTAGATGAGTTTGCAGTTTATCGAGTCGGTAAGCAACCAAATTTAGAAGATTTTCCTTAGGTCGTGCGAATGAATCCAAAATACATCTGCGTAGTCGTGAGGTTCCGAAGAAAAGACTCGAAAACGTGTTCAAGAGATTATGGTCGTATCAACAATACATCACCATTCTCTAGGTTTCGAGGAGAGGTTACCAATGATCGGGAGTCGAGCCTTCCAACTTTTCTAAACCAGAGGGTGTTCGTTTCGGTGCCTCAGCATGGAGAAGCGAGAACGTAATGTCACTGTGGTAAGAGAGTGATGGTTTGGTCTAAGCCAATGGTAGAAATTGGACACATCATTAACCAACAATCATGTGTCAGTGCAAAAGCTAGCGCAAGGATTCTGCCTATTAAAGAAGGCTATCGTGGAATTTTTAAAATATGACTCTTGTAGTGTAGGAGGGGTAAGGTAGACATATAGATCATCGTGTTTGTCTGTAGGTTGTGTGATCCATAACTCCGTCCTCGAATGTCCTGAAGACAATCCCATCAGTAAAGGCATCCATTCGTTAAGTGGGGTATACGAGAGGACTAATCAAGTAGAATAAGAATAAACCATTCAACAGGGTAACATGGTAGTCTTGTGATTGGTGAAAATCGTGGTATGGTTGTTGGTATGACAACTGTACTTTATAATCGATGTACGATGTAAAACAATGTTGATTATTAATAAAACAATGTGCTTTGGTGTTATTATATGTATTTTGATGTCTTTATGTGTGTGTTTATGTTTGGTGATTTTACAATTCGATTCGATTCCGATTTCAAGCTTTAAATCGCTTTCTGGAAGGTTATACGCGCACAGATGCGTAAATATAACCAGTTTAATGCAACAAACACTCCGGAATAGTGACATAGGCTTAACATACCTTAAATAAACTTTACATAACTTAGAAATAAGTTTTGAATGGTTTGGTGTGTTGAAAACAAGTCTATTCGATCACAGGGACCAATTGTGTCAAACTGTGAAACTATGAGGATTTACACTGTAACGAACATTCCGGAACTTGATCATAAGTTAAACATACCATAAATATCCTTTACAAAGCTTAGAAATAGGCTTTGAGGGGTACGGTATGCTAAAATAAACTTTATGCTCATTCAGGGACTAAAAGTGTCAAAAAGTGCACAAGTTTGCACTTTCGCGCATATCTTACGTTCTGAATACATCCGGACATCCAAAAATTTATGTAAGCACTAAAATATTTTATTTTATGTTTGGCATAAGAAAAATCCATTCGTCGCGTCATTTGGATCGTTTTTCGCGCTTATGCGCATTCCGTCGTAATTAAGCGAACATCTCGATCGTACGACCAAACGAACCGACATCCGAGATATTTTTGAGCATTTTTTGAGTTCCCTATACTTTAACTTCATTTTAGAGCCTTGAAATGAGGTTAACGGGGTTCCAACGCATCGAAAATAGCTTAAACGGGCTGCAGGGACCATTTCTGCCATTTTTGAAACTTTGCTGAAACTGGTAGGCAGTGGCGCTACGCGAGCTCCTCATCTGGACATAAACATTGCATCTGGTCCGTTTTCACTTTCGCACATGGTTTTGGGCAATACCGTGGGCTCAAATGGTTTTGTAAAACCACTATCTTGAGGTGTATGGCCAAGATCAAAGCACGGATAACGAGGAACGATCTTAACGGCTCTACGAATCCTATAAATACCCCTTGCCATCCATTGCAAAACCCACTAGAATTTTGATTTGAGAAACTCTAAGTTGAAACCATTGTTTCATACCTGAGATTCTTGGATCGAAATTAGCATTCGGGGACCCTTCGTAAGTATTCCTTCGTTTTTTTATGGCTTTTCGAGTCTGAAAATCAAACTTTGTTTGACTTTATGCGTTGACCAATTTATGGTCAATGCGAAGTTCGTTTGAACTTCGCAACGTGATTGTAATCACGATGGTTATAGTCCCTTGGGACTATGCCTACTGATTACCACGTTGTGTAGGGTCGTAAGGGTAAGCAATCTGATAAATCGCTTATACCTTCGAACCCGACCCATTTGGTCGATCATTAGGATCCGACCAAATACATTAGGTGACCATAGTATATAGGGAATAACCTTCCGAGGTTATACCTTATGGTCGCTTCGTTAAGTAGTTGTATGATAGGTAGTATATATGCCTTAGGTAAATTACCAGAATACCCTTTTCATGAATAAGTGGTAATTAAGCTTATGTAACCTAAACCTTTGAACATAACTGATTATACAACATGATAAAACATGTATAGGCATATAACACTTGTCATAGGGCTAGTTAGACGTCTCGAACGCGCTTTGCGCGCACGACGCGTTAAAGTGGCATAAGCTACCTTAATGGGTCACGATGGGTCGAAAGCACTCAAGTTAGGTTCCGATTTATGATAAAACATGTATACAGGCTTTGTTAAACGATATCACATGAGTTCCAACACTCATTTGGTTTACAAGACCTCATTCTGTCCGATCTTCCGATTTAGGGTTCTGTTGTTTGACTAGCGGTTCGATTACTAGGTATTGTTTGATTTCACTGGTTTGCTCGAGTTGGTTGAAGTTCGATTGATTGACGATACCTTTCACTACTGTGAGTACATAGTTCCCCTATTTTATTGCTTTCAATTGTTTTGGGGTGATTCATATGTACTAAATGTTTTCAAGGTTTTAACGATGGTATCAAAACGATTTTCGATGTTATAACGATGGTTTCAAAAACGATTAAGACGATTTATACAAAACTAATAACGATTTCGATAATGTGAACGAACTTGTTGGTTGGGTTATGTCACACCCCGACCACGTGGAACATACAAAACGTGGCGGAAACATCGGGGAGTGTTGTAACAGAATTAATGTTTCACAACCATGGATATTAAAGTTTCGTTTTATTGATTAAAAGTGTTACAATGTCTTAACAAACAAGGAAATACAACATAATTAACTAGTCTTGCATCTTTTATTGTCACTAAAGCCCAAGTCTGTCTATGTGTATCTTGAACATCTTATGCAACAGCTCCTGAAAAACACATGTGAAAATAGGTACGTCAGCATAAAAATGCCTGTGAGATACATAGGTTTTGTGAAAATAGGTTTCATGACTTATGTTTGAGAAAATGTTTAGTCATGAACCTTGTTATTTGCTTTGTTTTGTAAATCATTTGAAAAACAATGAGTTCAGATGATATGTATAAATAAGTGAATAATGCATGGTTAAATGAATAACCAAGTAAAATGAGTTTGTAAAAGATAAGTTGTTTTGTAAAACAATGTCTTGTAAAAAGTATGTTATTTGTATAAAATGTTATATGTATCAAACTGAAATGATTCAAATAACGTTACGACATGTAATACCATACAAACACTTATATATAGGAAGTACCAGCGGCGTATCCACCATGCTTGTATCATATTACACACGCATCGTTACTTAATCACTTAATCAAACCAAACCAAACAATGTAAAATGTTCATGTCAAGATGTAATTCATGTCAAAATGTCTATGTCAAATATCCATGTCAAATGTCTATAGTCCAAAAGTAGTCAAGTAATGTATAACCAAAATGATATGTATGGTAAGTAAAATGTAGACTACTTAAACCATAAGTAAAAATGTACAAAACAAAGTATTGAAGTAAAACTTGGTTTAAATCAAAGTTATGTTTTGTAAGATATATGCATGCTATACTGAATATGAACATTTATGCGGTATTGTGAAAATTCATACATCCAAGCCTTGAGACAGACGGATAACTATGTAAAAGTGAGTTATCAAGAGAATATGTATTCGGATTCGGTCATTCCTTTCATCCCCTTTCCCTGGGATGTCCGGAACGGGATTTGTCAAGTCCTATGGTACCACTACCTACTACCGAGCGGCATGATCGGTGTTAATGAATGTATAGTATAGTTTAAACAAACCAAATGTCATACCAAAATGTAAGCATGTTTTATGAAGATAATGTACCTAGTATGCTAGAGTAAACATACAGGGTAGAGCTATAAAACCATGTGTCCATATGTTACTGGAACATATGCAACAGAGATGCAGTATAAAACAATGTACTAAGTATGCAAAGTCATCATACAAAGTAGAAAAGTCATGTAAAACAATGTACTAAGCATGTTATCAGTCAACATACATAGCAGAAAAGTCATGTAAATCAATGTGCTTAGCATGTTATCAGTCAACATACATAGCAGAAAAGTAATGAAATCATGTACTATAATGTACTAACAAACATAGTCGGTATATGATGTGAAAACAGGAAAGCACGAAAGTAACAAGTAGGCACATGTGTTTCACCCCAAAACAGTTTGGAAAACAGTAAAAGAGGGGTCTATGTACTCACTTGAGATTGCTCAGTAGTCCTTGAGTAACAACCAAACAATGCTAGAGATCGCGGATATCAAACGGCACCTAATATAGGTAACTACATTAATAAACCGGACCTAAATCGGAAGACTGGGTAGCATGAGGGTTTGTAAACCAAATGAGTGTAGGAACTCATGTGATATGGTTAATCAAAGCCTACATACTAAATGAAACTTAACCTAAGTGTCTACGACCCATTACGACCCGTTTAGGAAGCTTATGCTACTTTAACGTGTCGTGCGCGTGAAACGCGTTCGGACCGCCTAACTAGCCCTATGACAAGTGTTATATGCCTAAACATATTACATAATCAGTTATGTGACAAAGGTTTAGGTTACATATGCTTAATTACCAATTATACATGAAAAGGGTATTCTGGTAATTTACCTAAGGCATATTAACTACCTATCATACAACTACTTAAACGATGTGACCATAGGGTATAACCTCGGAAGGTTATTCCCTACCTACTATGGTCACCTAATGTATTTGGTCGGATCCTAATGATCGACCAAACTGGGTCGGGTTCGAAGGTATAGGCGATTGATTAGATCGCCTACCCTACGACCCTAGACAACGTGGTAATCAGTAGGCATAGTCCCAAGGGACTATGACCAACGTGATTACACTCACGTTGCGAAGTTCAAACGAACTTCGCATTGACCATTACTGGTCAACGCTGAAAGTCAAACAAAGTTTGACTTTCCGACTCGAAAAGCAGTAAAAAAAAAAATAAAGAAAAGAACGAAAGAATACTTACGAAGGGTCCCCGAATGCTAAACTCAATCAGATTTGTGGGTTTTGGGGTTGAGGGTGGATGGGTATTTATAGAATTCGGGTAACCGTTGAGATCGTTTCTTGGAAAAAGGGGAAAAGATCTAGCCCGTACACTTGTTGAAAGCTTATGGTAACTAAAATTCCATCCTTATCACATGACTAGACAATTAGGAACATGTGGTTGTGGATTAAACATGTGAAATCTGCTGTTAGAAA
This sequence comes from Helianthus tuberosus, assembly GCA_030545235.1. Lineage (NCBI taxonomy): Eukaryota > Viridiplantae > Streptophyta > Magnoliopsida > Asterales > Asteraceae > Helianthus > Helianthus tuberosus. The sequence goes on along the minus strand of JARYGA010036795.1, from coordinate 25,845 downwards.
CAATGCATCTGGTCTGGAGACCCCATACGCATCGTATGGTATACATACCATACGCATCGTATGGTGCAAGTTTGGCAGAATTACAGTTTTGGTCCCTGAACTGTATTTAGGCCATTTTTGACACGTTTAAGGCCCGTTAACCCCATTTCAAAGCTCTAAAATGAAGTTAAAGTATAGGGAACTTAAAACATGTTCAAAAATATCACGGATGTCGGTTCGTTTGGCCGTACGAACGCGATGTTCGCTTAATTACGACGGAATGCGCATAAGCGCGAAAAACGATCCAAATGACGCGACGAATGGATTTTTCTTAAGGCGAACACTAAAATATAATGTAGTCATGCTTACATAAATTTTTAGATGTCCGGATGTATTCAGAACGTAAGTTATGCTCGAAAATGCAAACTTGTGCACTTTTTGACACTTTTAGTCCCTGAATGACACAAAAGTTTATTTTAGCATACCGAACACCTCAAAGCCTATTTCTAAGCTATGCAAAGGATATTTATGGCATGTTTAACTTATGGTCATGTTCCGGAAGGTCTGTTACAGTTCAAATTGGCATACTTTCGCAGTTTGTCAACTTTAGTCCCTGTAAGCGATTAAACTTTGATTTCACCACACCAAACCTTCCAAAACTTATATCTAAGTTATGTAAAGGTTATTTAAGGTATGTTAAACCTATTTCACTATTCCGGAGTGTTTGTTGCATTAAACTGGTTATATTTACGCATTAGAGCGCGTATAACCTTCCAGAAAGCGATTTAGAGTTTGAAATCGAACAAGAGTTGATATGTGCAAAAGATACACATATTTATACAAGTCCAAAGTATGAAATACAATATTTCATTGGTTTGGCATTTGTTTGATGGTTGAAATGACACAGGTGTTACAGTCTCCCCTACTTTAGGAAATTTCGTCCCGAAATTTATTTAGAGGAAACTTGTAAGAGTTTAAAACATGAAGTTGAAAAGATCAAACAACATTGGTTAGGGTTCTGAACTTCTAGTAACTTTAATAACATCATGTTTGCAATGTAAGAGGGATACTTATATACAAGTATATGAAGCGTCATTGGTGCGTCCACCGTACCTCCATTACATCGTTCACATTCCGTTATTGTTGTCGCGATCGGTTCTTACACATAATAAATCTTACTGGGTTTCTGTGCATTGAATTCCATAATTATGTAGGCCTCCATAATTACGTAGTTCCTTGTACAGTCCGCACAGTCTATTTTATAATGTGTAGTGTAAAACCAAATGGACAATCCTGTGATGAGTGTAACTAGACCGCCATAGAGTCCTTTAGACTAAATCAATAAATGATTAAAATAGACTATCAAGGAGTCTGTTCAGCTACATCACTAGATGTCATTCTTTAACCAAATTGTGAATCAATCTTTTTGACTAGACCACTAAAGGGTCTCTTATGAATCATGGAGTAGTACTATATCAATCCAAGGGTCTTAACTATTACATAGAAGCCCATTAAGGATTTAAGGTAGTACCTTTTGACTATCCTGATACGAATCCCTCATATGAAGATATGAAAGATTCTGCGAGGATTTGGATAACGAATTATCCAGAGTATAAAAACACAAAAATGCATAAAGGAAAACATGAGATGAATAAACACATAGTCACATAACCACAAAATTGTTTAACTAGAAGTTTGTTCTGCTAACAGAGTACATGTATTTAAAGCACACTAGGAATCCATCTCGTGGATTTCATTTGGCACTTTAAACATTATAAAGAATCTAACTATAAAGATAGAAAGATCTTTAAAAGAACAAAATTCGATTTCGATTATAAGGAACCGAAATGTTCGAATTTAGGTATATAAGGAATCCAATTAAGGACTCTGATTTGAATGATGATCATCCACAAGGATCTAATTGTGAAGATAAAAAGATCCCATATGGATTTTAGAAGTTGAAGATGTTTTGAAACCTTGCACTGGACGTGCTTATGTCAAAACATGAAGTAAAAATGCTTATGAAATTGAGATGCTAGATATGCCAAGGCGACATATGAAGCAGAATTTTGAAGGTTAAGTCAATGTATGAGGAAAAAATATTTTTGAAAACTATGCATGGGGTTCTTTTAAGAAAAATGTGTTTAACGTTTTTGAAACCTTATATATAATACTTTTGAAATCATAAAGTAGGTGTATTAGATAGATATATTTACAAAAATGTTTTAAAATCATGCGAGATGAATTTTGAAATTATGTATAAGGTTTTTGAAAGACATGAATGATGCTTTTCGAAATCATGCACTTGATCAGAAAATGTATTGTGTTAATATTGTCTTCAGACTATATGAAATATTTTGAAATTAGAAAGGTTGGTTTTGATAACATGGCCAATGTTTTTGAAATAACATAGACAATGCATCTAGAAAAATTGTTTTCAAACTATATGAAATGTTTTGAGATCATGAAGATTGTTTTGAAATACTGGTACTGTGTATGTTGAAAAATCAAAACGTAATGGATATGAGATTTGAAAATATCCTTAGTTATCTAACCAAGGATTCAAAAGCACAGATGTGCAGAAGCATGATTACTCATAATGTCACTTTATTTTCTGTACTTTGTTTCTTAGAGTGAAACGAGTACTTAAAATTTTCGAGGGAATCATGAGCAATCATTTGAAAGAGAGAAATCACAAGAGTAGTTTGTAAGGTACATAGTTTCTTGATGTAGGTATCATAGGAAAATCATACACACATGTAACTATACTTGTATATCAGAATTTGTGAACAACGATTTATTTATAAACAAAACAAATTGTTTCACATTACAAGGAAACAAAAGAACAAAAGCATAAGACAGCAACATCTTCTGTTCAGCTGAATGCTCATCCGTGGGTCGGATTTGCATTAGCAAGCTTTGGGCATCGGTTTCTGTAGTGGGTCAGATCCCCACAATTGTAACAGGCACCAGGTGGGTAGTGTGGTCGTGCAGCTTGACCCTGTTGCTGAGTAAGAGGCTGAGCAACTTGTAGAGCCGGGTTCTGAACTGGGCGATTCGGATTAGCAGGGATGCGGCAGGTGTCAGCAAGATGACCGGATCTTCCGCAGTTGGTGCACTGACGACACTGGAGGTGTGGTTGATGATGGCCGTTACACCTGTTGCACAAAGGTGCATTGCCAAAATAAGGCTTCTTGGCTAGTGGTTGCGCAGGCTGATTCGGTGCAGCTTGGGCCTGTGCAGTAATGGCATTGTTTTGGGAAACCTTAAGCTTCCTTGCCCTCTTGGATGAACTAGAATCCTTTGCATTCTTGTTTTGACCTTTCTTGCTATCCTCCTTGTCAGACGACTGTTTCTCGCCCTTGTCACCCTTCCTGTGTAACTTATTCTTCCTAATCTGCGACTCAGTCAATGTCGCTGATAACTCAATCGCTTGACGGAGTGTGGCAGGGTTACTACCAGTAAGGATGTCTTGTACCGAATCAGGTAGGCCGTCGATGTACCTTTCGATAGCTATGTCAAGTGGGGTAACCATTGTCGGGCAAAGCAGACTCAACTCTTCAAACCTGTCAGTATATGCCCTGTGCTCTCCACTATCTTGCTTCAAATTATCAAATTCTTTCTCCAAGGCTCGCTGCTCATGACGAGGACAAAATTCCCTCATCATAAGGGCTCTAAGTTCAGCCCATGTCTGTGCGAGACCAACTTCTGCACCTTGGTCCCTCATAACCCCGTTCCACCATGTCAAAGCCCTCTTCTGAAATACGCTCGAAGCAAACTCGACTTTGCGATTTTCGAGACACTGCACGTGGCGAAAAGTATTCTCTATGCTCTCAAACCACTGAAGAAGCCCAGTCGCTCCTTCAGAACCACTAAACTTGAGTGGTTTAGCCTGGTTAAAATCCTTGTATTTGCATAGAACATTGTTGTTGTTGTTGGCTTGGTTCCATTGAGCAAAGAGGTTTGGGAATTGAGCAGCCATTTGCTGCGCAATGATTTCTGCCAGCTCGGCAGTCTCTATCTGGCTTTCGCGTCGAGGAGGCATTGTCTAAAAGAGGAAATATGAAAGGAAACGAGTGAGAGAATTTAGACGAAAAGAATGAGATGAAACAAATCTGATGAAAACAAGGATAGTGGTCATTTGTTTGTTACTTCAAAGCAACAAACGACACACAGTGACAAATCAAAGTAAATGGGTCGAAAATAATGTATCACGAAGACATGCTCGCCTATAAGTGAACACTCATCCCAAGAATTCCCAGGTAAGCACAACTGGTCTCGCGTCTGATGAGATGTATACGAAGTGCTTGCCTAGACAGAAAACCCAGAATACAGGCATTCACCCTTCCAGTTTGCACGTGTTCACATTATTTAAAACCCAAAACCTTGACGAGATTTTGAAAACTCAAAGGGTTCAAAACCATATAATAGAGAGTTCAAAACCTTACAATAGAGGGTTCAAAACCTAGAAATCAATCATCCTAGAACAGATGATTAGTTTTCAAAGCGGTTTTGAAATTTATGTTTTTGTTGCGGTCGTCGCCTAAGGATAGGTGACGGTATTGTTTTATGACTAAACGCAAGTAAACTCGCGTTAGGGTCCTAAGAAAAGTTATAGTCTAGGTCAAAGCATTACTAATAACCTAATTCCCTATAACCATTGGCTCTGATACCATCTTTTCTGTCACACCCCGACCACGTGGAACATACAAAACGTGGCGGAAACATCGGGGAGTGTTGTAACAGAATTAATGTTTCACAACCATGGATATTAAAGTTTCGTTTTATTGATTAAAAGTGTTACAATGTCTTAACAAACAAGGAAATACAACATAATTAACTAGTCTTGCATCTTTTATTGTCACTAAAGCCCAAGTCTGTCTATGTGTATCTTGAACATCTTATGCAACAGCTCCTGAAAAACACATGTGAAAATAGGTACGTCAGCATAAAAATGCCTGTGAGATACATAGGTTTTGTGAAAATAGGTTTCATGACTTATGTTTGAGAAAATGTTTAGTCATGAACCTTGTTATTTGCTTTGTTTTGTAAATCATTTGAAAAACAATGAGTTCAGATGATATGTATAAATAAGTGAATAATGCATGGTTAAATGAATAACCAAGTAAAATGAGTTTGTAAAAGATAAGTTGTTTTGTAAAACAATGTCTTGTAAAAAGTATGTTATTTGTATAAAATGTTATATGTATCAAACTGAAATGATTCAAATAACGTTACGACATGTAATACCATACAAACACTTATATATAGGAAGTACCAGCGGCGTATCCACCATGCTTGTATCATATTACACACGCATCGTTACTTAATCACTTAATCAAACCAAACCAAACAATGTAAAATGTTCATGTCAAGATGTAATTCATGTCAAAATGTCTATGTCAAATATCCATGTCAAATGTCTATAGTCCAAAAGTAGTCAAGTAATGTATAACCAAAATGATATGTATGGTAAGTAAAATGTAGACTACTTAAACCATAAGTAAAAATGTACAAAACAAAGTATTGAAGTAAAACTTGGTTTAAATCAAAGTTATGTTTTGTAAGATATATGCATGCTATACTGAATATGAACATTTATGCGGTATTGTGAAAATTCATACATCCAAGCCTTGAGACAGACGGATAACTATGTAAAAGTGAGTTATCAAGAGAATATGTATTCGGATTCGGTCATTCCTTTCATCCCCTTTCCCTGGGATGTCCGGAACGGGATTTGTCAAGTCCTATGGTACCACTACCTACTACCGAGCGGCATGATCGGTGTTAATGAATGTATAGTATAGTTTAAACAAACCAAATGTCATACCAAAATGTAAGCATGTTTTATGAAGATAATGTACCTAGTATGCTAGAGTAAACATACAGGGTAGAGCTATAAAACCATGTGTCCATATGTTACTGGAACATATGCAACAGAGATGCAGTATAAAACAATGTACTAAGTATGCAAAGTCATCATACAAAGTAGAAAAGTCATGTAAAACAATGTACTAAGCATGTTATCAGTCAACATACATAGCAGAAAAGTCATGTAAATCAATGTGCTTAGCATGTTATCAGTCAACATACATAGCAGAAAAGTAATGAAATCATGTACTATAATGTACTAACAAACATAGTCGGTATATGATGTGAAAACAGGAAAGCACGAAAGTAACAAGTAGGCACATGTGTTTCACCCCAAAACAGTTTGGAAAACAGTAAAAGAGGGGTCTATGTACTCACTTGAGATTGCTCAGTAGTCCTTGAGTAACAACCAAACAATGCTAGAGATCGCGGATATCAAACGACACCTAATATAGGTAACTACATTAATAAACCGGACCTAAATCGGAAGACTGGGTAGCATGAGGGTTTGTAAACCAAATGAGTGTAGGAACTCATGTGATATGGTTAATCAAAGCCTACATACTAAATGAAACTTAACCTAAGTGTCTACGACCCATTACGACCCGTTTAGGAAGCTTATGCTACTTTAACGTGTCGTGCGCGTGAAACGCGTTCGGACCGCCTAACTAGCCCTATGACAAGTGTTATATGCCTAAACATATTACATAATCAGTTATGTGACAAAGGTTTAGGTTACATATGCTTAATTACCAATTATACATGAAAAGGGTATTCTGGTAATTTACCTAAGGCATATTAACTACCTATCATACAACTACTTAAACGATGTGACCATAGGGTATAACCTCGGAAGGTTATTCCCTACCTACTATGGTCACCTAATGTATTTGGTCGGATCCTAATGATCGACCAAACTGGGTCGGGTTCGAAGGTATAGGCGATTGATTAGATCGCCTACCCTACGACCCTAGACAACGTGGTAATCAGTAGGCATAGTCCCAAGGGACTATGACCAACGTGATTACACTCACGTTGCGAAGTTCAAACGAACTTCGCATTGACCATTACTGGTCAACGCTGAAAGTCAAACAAAGTTTGACTTTCCGACTCGAAAAGCAGTAAAAAAAAAAATAAAGAAAAGAACGAAAGAATACTTACGAAGGGTCCCCGAATGCTAAACTCAATCAGATTTGTGGGTTTTGGGGTTGAGGGTGGATGGGTATTTATAGAATTCGGGTAACCGTTGAGATCGTTTCTTGGAAAAAGGGGAAAAGATCTAGCCCGTACACTTGTTGAAAGCTTATGGTAACTAAAATTCCATCCTTATCACATGACTAGACAATTAGGAACATGTGGTTGTGGATTAAACATGTGAAATCTGCTGTTAGAAACAATGCATCTGGTCTGGAGACCCCATACGCATCGTATGGTATACATACCATACGCATCGTATGGTGCAAGTTTGGCAGAATTACAGTTTTGGTCCCTGAACTGTATTTAGGCCATTTTTGACACGTTTAAGGCCCGTTAACCCCATTTCAAAGCTCTAAAATGAAGTTAAAGTATAGGGAACTTAAAACATGTTCAAAAATATCACGGATGTCGGTTCGTTTGGCCGTACGAACGCGATGTTCGCTTAATTACGACGGAATGCGCATAAGCGCGAAAAACGATCCAAATGACGCGACGAATGGATTTTTCTTAAGGCGAACACTAAAATATAATGTAGTCATGCTTACATAAATTTTTAGATGTCCGGATGTATTCAGAACGTAAGTTATGCTCGAAAATGCAAACTTGTGCACTTTTTGACACTTTTAGTCCCTGAATGACACAAAAGTTTATTTTAGCATACCGAACACCTCAAAGCCTATTTCTAAGCTATGCAAAGGATATTTATGGCATGTTTAACTTATGGTCATGTTCCGGAAGGTCTGTTACAGTTCAAATTGGCATACTTTCGCAGTTTGTCAACTTTAGTCCCTGTAAGCGATTAAACTTTGATTTCACCACACCAAACCTTCCAAAACTTATATCTAAGTTATGTAAAGGTTATTTAAGGTATGTTAAACCTATTTCACTATTCCGGAGTGTTTGTTGCATTAAACTGGTTATATTTACGCATTAGAGCGCGTATAACCTTCCAGAAAGCGATTTAGAGTTTGAAATCGAACAAGAGTTGATATGTGCAAAAGATACACATATTTATACAAGTCCAAAGTATGAAATACAATATTTCATTGGTTTGGCATTTGTTTGATGGTTGAAATGACACAGGTGTTACAGGTTACATAACAAATGACATTCATTAGCAATGATCAAGCCGACCAGTATGAGGTTATGGTACCATAGGATCTGACAAATCCCGTTATCATACTACACCCATGGTTATGTGTGGGAGTTGTGGGTAGTGACTGAATCTGATATTTGTTAATTTACCCTATGGTGGTTTATTAATGCGAGAAACGAGGGACGAGTCACAAAGGTTTGAATGTTATTAGCGAGGCGACCATATATAAGTTATTCACAATTAAAACGAGGACGATTTGGACGATGTAGACGGTTTGTAAACGATTTGGACGATGTAAACTATTTGTAAACGATTTGGACGATACGATGTTAAACGATTTGGGTAAACGATAGCGAAACGATGTCACACAACGATGTTTTCGTAGTAACATACGAGTTTTATTAACGAGTTAATACGAGATGTTTTACAATTTGCTTTACTAAAACAAAGGTTTTTGGGTTAGGAATCATGGCTACGAGGTTTCATAAACTATAACCCGCTCGATTTGAGTTGGTTAATAAAGTTGCAATATTATACTCTTTTCAAAACAAGGTTTTTTAATAATGTATTGCAACATTTAAACTAGCCATTAATCCAATACCCCTATAAAACCTATGTACTCGCCAGCATTTCTTTGCTAGTCTGTATTTTTACATATGTTTCAGGAGTTGATGCTTGATGATGATTTGCTAGGATGCATGCGTCACGTAGGATCTGGACGAGGCCTTAGTGACATAAAACAATATTAGTCGATATGTAACTTGTTTGTTCTATTTTAAGACAATGATAATGTTTAATATTCAATAAAACGAAACACTTTTGTATCCATGGTTGTGAAACGATAATTCTGTTGCAACACGCCCCGATGTTTCCGCCGCGATTTGTTGTTTTACGCAGTCGGGGTGTGACAGAAGAGTTGGTATCAGAGCCAATGGTTATAGGGAATTAGGTTATTAGTAATTCTTTGACCTAGACTATAACTTCTAGGACCCTAACATAAGTTATCTTGTGTTTAGATTTTAAAACAAAACTATCACCTATCCTTAGGTGATAACCACAAAGAGAACTCAATTTCGAATCTGCCTCAAAAATTAATCATCCATTCTAGGATGATTGATTACTAGGTTTTGAACCCTCTTTTATAAGGTTTTGAACCCTCTAAGTTTTCAAAAATCTCGTCAAAGTTTGGGTCTAAATAATGTGAACACGTGCAAACTGGAAGGGTGAATGCCTGTATTCTGGGTTTTCTGTCTAGGCAAGCACTTCGTATATATCTCATCAGACGCGAGACCAGTTGTGCTTACCTGGGAATTCTTGGGGTGAGTGTTCACTTATAGGAGAGCATGTCTTCGCTATACATTATTTTGACCTATTTACTTTGATTAGTCACTGCGTGTCGTTTGTTTGTTCGAGGTAACAAACAAATGATCGCCTTCCTTGTGTTTTGTCAATACCTCTTTTGTTTTTCCTAAATTTCAACCTCACTCGATTCTCTTGTTTCCTTGTTAGACAATGCCTCCTCGACGCGATGCTCAAACTTTTACTGCTGAGGAGATCGCAACCCTTGTCTCTCAGCAAATGGCTGCTGTACTCCCTGGCGTTGTGACCCAAATCCACGAGTTATACAACAACGGAAATAACAACAACAACAATAACGCACACTGTAATTTCAAGAATTTCAATTCTGCGAAGCCGCTTAAGTTTTCTGGGTCGCAAGGAGCAACTGCGCTCCTACGGTGGTTTGAGAGTATCGAGAGCACATTCATACATGTGCAGTGTCAGAATGCGCGTAAGGTTGAATTTGCTTCAAGCGTGTTTGAGAAGCGAGCGCTTACCTGGTGGAATGGTATTAAGCGCGATAGGGGTGCCGAAGTGGCATTGGCACAAACATGGGAAGAGCTTCGGGCTCTCATGATGAAGGAGTTTTGTCCCCGTCACGAAATTCGAGTTTTGGAACGGGAGTTTGACGACTTAAAGCAAGATGGGGCTGAACACCGTGCGTACACGGATCGTTTTGAAGAACTCAGTCTATTGTGTCCCACCATGGTTACCCCTCCGGAGAAGGCGATCGAGAGGTATATCGATGGGCTACCCGATTATATTCTGGAGATTTTGACCGGTGTTAATCCTACTACCCTTCGCCAAGCTATCGAGTTGTCTGCTACCCTCACTGAGACTCGAGTCAGGAAGGGTAAACTCACCCGCAAGGGTGATAAAAAGAAGGCAACTGATTCTGAAAAAAAAAACAAGAAAAAGGGTAAGGGTAAGGAAGGTGAGACGTCGAAGAAATCGAAGAAGCGAAAGGGTGCCCAAAATTTTGCTGTTACAGCCCAGACTGCTCAGAACCCGCAGAACCCACCAGCTCAGCCAGCTGCAAAGAAAGCATACGCTGGTACCGCACCTCACTGTGCTCGTTGCAACGGTCATCACGTTGCACAACAAGCTTGCAGGCAATGCACGACATGTGGTAGACTTGGGCATATGGCCAATGTTTGTCGTTTTGGACAAAATCAGGTTGCTCGGGTTCCAGTTCAGGGTCAAGGGAATGCTGCGAGATTCCCACTGGGTTCGTGTTTTAATTGTGGAGAGTATGGCCACTTCCGCAACAACTGTCCGAGACTGGTGAATGCTAACGCGAACCCGAATGCGAATGTAAACGTGAATCCCGCTCGTGGGCGAGCGTACAATTTGAATGCAAACGAAGCGAGGGCCGATAACGAAGTGGTTAACGGTACGTTTCTTGTTAACAATCGATCTGCGTCTATTCTTTTTTATTCCGGTGCCGATAGAAGTTTTGTTTCATTTTCATTTGAGCCTTTGCTTGCGATACATAGAACTAAACTGAGGAAACCCTTAACTGTTGAGGTTGCTACTGGTAAACCTCTTATTCTTGATTCTGTTATTCATGGTTGTCAGTTGAACCTTGATAACCATATTTTTCCTATTGACCTCACACCAATGCAACTTGGAAGCTTCGATATTATCGTTGGAATGGATTGGCTAACCAAACACAATACTGAGGTGGTTTGTTTCAATAAGATTGTTCGTATTCCTTTGTCTTCTGGCGATGTTCTGGAGATTCGTGGCGAGAAGCCATCTGGTGGATTGAAGCTTATGTTGTGTACGAAAGCCCAAAAGTATTTGAAGAAAGGATATGTTGCTTTTCTGGCACATGTCACCGAGGAAAAAGACAAGAGCAAGAGTATTCAGGATATTCCGATTGTTCGGGATTATCCAGAGGTGTTTCCTAATGTTTGCCTCCAGTTCGTCAAGTCGAGTTTCCTATTGACCTTGTACCCAATGCCAACCCGATTGCAAAAGCACCTTATCGTCTTGCACCGTCGGAGATGCAAGAGTTATCAAAACAGCTTCAAGAGTTATCTGATAAGGGATTCATCCGACCGAGCTTTTCACCTTGGGGAGCTCCTGTCCTCTTCGTGAAAAAGAAAGATGGATCCTTTCGAATGTGTATCGATTATCGTGAGCTTAATAAGCTCACCATCAAGAATCGATATCCCCTACCTCGAATTGATGATCTCTTCGACCAGCTGCAGGGTGCTTCATGTTTTTCCAAGATCGATCTGCGTTCTGGGTATCATCAACTTCGTGTTCTCGAAGAAGATATTCCCAAAACTGCTTTCCGCACAAGATATGGGCATTACGAGTTCACTGTCATGCCTTTTGGTTTGACTAATGCTCCTGCTGTTTTCATGGACTTAATGAATAGGGTCTGCAAGCCTTATTTGGATCAGTTCGTCATTGTTTTTATTGATGACATCTTGATCTATTCAAAGTCTCGAGCTGAGCATGAGCAACACCTTCGTTTGACATTGGAACTCCTGAAGAAGGAACAACTTTTTGCTAAATTCTCCAAGTGTGAATTTTGGCTTAAAGAAGTTTAGTTCTTGGGTCATATTGTCAACAAGCAGGGTATTCATGTAGATCCGTCCAAGATTGTTGCAATTAAGGACTGGAATACACCGACGACGCCTACTGAGATTCGATCTTTCCTTGGTCTTGCTGGTTATTATCGGCGATTCATTTCAAATTTCTCAAAGATTGCGGTTCCACTCACTGCTTTGACTCAGAAGAATAAGCGTTTTGAGTGGGGACCCAAGCAAGAAGTGGCATTCCAAACGCCGAAGCAGAAGTTGTGTAATGCTCCTTTTCTATCTCTGCCCGAGGGAAGCGATGATTTTGTTGTCTATTGCGACGCATCCAAACTAGGCCTTGGTTGCGTCCTCATGCAACGAGGTAAAGTTATTGCATATGCATCTAGACAGCTGAAAATTCACGAGAAGAACTACACGACTCATGATCTGGAGTTAGGAGCTGTGGTTTTTGCGCTTAAAATCTGGAGACACTACCTCTATGGAACGAAGTGTGTGGTTTTCAGAGACCACAAAAGTCTCCAGCATATTCTTAATCAGAAAGAGCTGAACATGAGGCAACGACGTTGGGTTGAACTCTTGAGCGATTACGATTGCGAGATTCGCTACCATACTGGTAAGGCGAATGTCGTAGCTGATGCGCTTAATCAAAAAGAACAAGTCAAGCTTCATTCTATTCAAACGCTATCTGATCTTCAAACTCGTGTTCTTCAGGCTCAGCAATTTTGTGTTTCACAAAATTTGATAGGTACGGAATTACCACATCAGCTTGAGCTTAAACTCGAAGCGCAAGATGATGGTTTGCTCTATTTCATGGATCGTTTGTGGATTCCGAATCAGGACGATCTTCGCACCTTGGTAATGGACGAATCTCATAAGTCTCGATATTCTATCCATCCTGGTGCTGATAAAATGTACAAGGATCTTCGTACTTCGTGCTGGTGGCCTGGTATGAAGAAGGATGTTGCCTTGTATGTATCAAAATGCCTAACTTGTCTCAAAGTCAAGGCTGAACATCAACGACCTTCTGGCTTGCTTGTACAGCCAGAAATACCGGTTTGGAAGTGGGAGAACATTACTATGGATCTCATCACTAAATTACCACGTACATCTAAAGGTCACGATGCTATTTGGGTTGTTGTCGATCGATTAACGAAGTCAGCTCATTTTATTACGATTCGCGAAGATCTATCTGCTGATAAACTTGCAAAGATTTATGTTGATGAGATTGTGTCACGACATGGTGTTCCTTTGGATATTATTTCTGATCGTGATGCTCGATTTTCATCTCATTTCTGGAAGGCCATGCAATCTACTTTGGGAACCCAATTGAATCTAAGCACTGCTTATCATCCCCAAACAGATGGCCAATCTGAGAGAACGATCCAAACTTTGGAGGATATGCTTGGAGCATGTGTAATAAACTTTGGTGGTAGTTGGGATTCTAATCTGCCACTGATCGAGTTCTCTTACAACAATAGCTATCATACTAGTATTAAAATGGCACCATTCGAAGCTCTCTACGGTCGAAAATGTCGTTCACCTGTCTGTTGGAACGAGACCGGTGAAGCTCAGCTTACTGGACTTGAACTCGTTCTGGAAACAACAGACAAGATCAAGAAAATCCGCAATAATCTTGTGACAGCTAGATTACGTCAAAAGAGATATGCGAATTTACGACGCAAGCCCTTAGAATTTCAAGTCGGAGATCGTGTCCTACTCAAGGTTTCACCTTGGAAGGGAGTCGTGAGATTTGGAAGGAAAGGAAAACTTGCACCTCGATATGTTGGACCATTTAGGATTGTGGAAAGAATTGGAAAGGTTGCCTATCGACTAGAGCTACCTCCAGAGCTTGGAAATGTTCACCCGACTTTTCACGTGTCCAATTTGCGAAAGTGTTTAGTTGACGCTGATCTTCACATTCCTCTCGACGAGATCCAAATTGATGAAACAATGCACTTTGTCGAGAAACCTGTGGAGATAGTGGAACGTACATACAAACAGTTGAAGAACAAACGGATTCATTTGGTCAAAGTTCTCTGGGAATCCAAACGTGGTCCTGAGTTTACTTGGGAACGTGAGGAACAGATGAAGACGAAGTATCCGCATTTGTTTTCACAAGCTTCCTCTAGTTAAAATTTCGGGACGAAATTTCCAAAAGTAGGGGAGACTATGACAACTGTACTTTATAATCGATGTACGATGTAAAACAATGTTGATTATTAATAAAACAATATGCTTTGGTGTTATTATATGTATTTTGATGTCTTTATGTGTGTGTTTATGTTTGGTGATTTTACAATTCGATTCGATTCCGATTTCAAGCTTTAAATCGCTTTCTGGAAGGTTATACGCGCACAGATGCGTAAATATAACCAGTTTAATGCAACAAACACTCTGGAATAGTGACATAGGCTTAACATACCTTAAATAACCTTTACATAACTTAGAAATAAGTTTTGAATGGTTTGGTGTGTTGAAAACAAGTCTATTCGATCACAGGGACCAATTGTGTCAAACTGTGAAACTATGAGGATTTACACAGTAACGAACATTCCAGAACTTGATCATAAGTTAAACATACCATAAATATCCTTTACAAAGCTTAGAAATAGGCTTTGAGGGGTACGGTATGCTAAAATAAACTTTATGCTCATTCAGGGACTAAAAGTGTCAAAAAGTGCACAAGTTTGCACTTTCGCGCGTATCTTACGTTCTGAATACATCCGGACATCCAAAAATTTATGTAAGCACTAAAATATTTTATTTTAGTGTTTGGCATACGAAAAATCCATTCGTCGCGTCATTTGGATCGTTTTTCGCGCTTATGCGCATTCCGTCGTAATTAAGCGAACATCTCGATCGTACGACCAAATGAACCAACATCCGAGATATTTTTGAGCATGTTTTGAGTTCCCTATACTTTAACTTCATTTTAGAGCCTTGAAATGAGGTTAACGGGGTTCAAACGCATCGAAAATGGCTTAAACGGGCTGCAGGGACCATTTCTGCCATTTTTGAAACTTTGCTGAAACTGGTAGGCAGTGGCGTAGCGCGAGCACCTCATGCCTAGGAAGTGGCGCTACGCGAGCGCCTCATCTAGACAGAAACATTGCATCTGGTCCGTTTTCACTTTCGCACATGGTTTTGGGCAATACCGTGGGCTCAAATGGTTTTGTAAAACCACTATCTTGAGGTGTATGGCCAAGATCAAAGCACGGTTAACGAGGAACGATCTTAACGGCTCTACGAATCCTATAAATACCCCTTGCCATCCATTGCAAAACCCACTAGAATTTTGATTTGAGAAACTCTAAGTTGAAACCATTGTTTCATACCTGAGATTCTTGGATCAAAATTAGCATTCGGGGACCCTTCGTAAGTATTCCTTCGTTCTTTTATGGCTTTTCGAGTCTGAAAGTCAAACTTTGTTTGACTTTCTGCGTTGACCAGTTTATGGTCAATGCGAAGTTCGTTTGAACTTCGCAACGTGATTGTAATCACGATGGTTATAGTCCCTTGGGACTATGCCTACTGATTACCACGTTGTGTAGGGCCGTAAGGGTAAGCGATCTGATAAATCGCTTATACCTTCGAACCCGACCCATTTGGTCGATCATTAGGATCCGACCAAATACATTAGGTGACCATAGTATATAGGGAATAACCTTCCGAGGTTATACCTTATGGTTGCTTCGTTAAGTAGTTGTATGATAGGTAGTATATATGCCTTAGGTAAATTACCAGAATACCCTTTTCATGAATAATTGGTAATTAAGCTTATGTAACCTAAACCTTTGTACATAACTGATTATACAACATGATAAAACATGTATAGGCATATAACACTTGTCATAGGGCTAGTTAGACGTCTCGAACGCGCTTTGCGCGCACGACACGTTAAAGTGGCATAAGCTACCTTAATGGGTCACGATGGGTCGAAAGCACTCAGGTTAGGTTTCGATTTAGGATGTAGGCTTTGTTAAACCATATCACATGAGTTCCAACACTCATTTGGTTTACAAGACCTCATTATGTCCGATCTTCCGATTTAGGGTTCTGTTGTTTGACTAGCGGTTCGATTACTAGGTATTGTTTGATTTCACTGGTTTGCTCGAGTTGGTTGAAGTTCGATTGATTGACGATACCTTTCACTACTGTGAGTACATAGTTCCCCTATTTTACTGCTTTCAATTGTTTTGGGGTGATTCATATATACTAAATGTTTTCAAGGTTTTAACGATGGTATCAAAACGATTTTCGATGTTATAACGATGGTTTCAAAAACGATTAAGACGATTTATACAAAACTAATAACGATTTCGATAATGTGAACGAACTTGTTGGTTGGGTTACATAACAAATGACATTCATTAGCAATGATCAAGCCGACTAGTATGAGGTTATGGTACCATAGGATCTGACAAATCCCGTTATCATACTACACCCATGGTTATGTGTGGGAGTTGTGGGTAGCGACTGAATCTGATATTTGTTAATTTACCCTATGGTAGTTTATTAATGCGAGAAACGAGGGACGAGTCACAAAGGTTTGAATGTTATTAGCGAGGCGACCATATATAAGTTATTCACAATTAAAACGAGGACGATTTGGACGATGTAAACGATTTGGACGATGTAAACTATTTGTAAATGATTTGGACGATACGATGTTAAACGATTTGGGTAAACGATAGCGAAACGATGTCACACAACGATGTTTTTGAAGTAACATACGAGTTTTATTAACGAGTTAATACGAGATGTTTTACAATTTGCTTTACTAAAACAAAGGTTTTTGGGTTAGGAATCATGGCTACGAGGTTTCATAAACTATAACCCGCTCGATTTGAGTTGGTTAATAAAGTTGCAATATTATACTCTTTTCAAAACAAGGTTTTTTAATAATGTATTGCAACATTTAAACTAGCCATGAATACAATACCCCTATAAAACCTATGTACTCGCCAGCATTTCTTTGCTGACTGTATTTTTACATATGTTTCAGGAGTTGATGCTTGATGATGATTTGCTAGGATGCATGCGTCACGTAGGATCTGGACGAGGCCTTAGTGACATAAAACAATATTAGTCGATATGTAACTTGTTTGTTCTATTTTAAGACAATGATAATGTTTAATATTCAATAAAACGAAACACTTTTGTATCCATGGTTGTGAAACGATAATTCTGTTGCAACACGCCCCGATGTTTCCGCCGTGATTTGTTGTTTTACGCGGTCGGGGTGTGACAGAAGAGTTGGTATCAGAGCCAATGGTTATAGGGAATTAGGTTATTAGTAATTCTTTGACCTAGACTATAACTTCTAGGACCCTAACATAAGTTATCTTGTGTTTAGATTTTAAAACAAAACTATCACCTATCCTTAGGTGATAACCACAAAGAGAACTCAATTTCGAATCTGCCTCAAAAATTAATCATCCATTCTAGGATGATTGATTACTAGGTTTTGAACCCTCTTTTATAAGGTTTTGAACCCTCTAAGTTTTCAAAAATCTCGTCAAAGTTTGGGTCTAAATAATGTGAACACGTGCAAACTGGAAGGGTGAATGCCTGTATTCTGGGTTTTCTGTCTAGGCAAGCACTTCGTATATATTTCATCAGACGCGA
The DNA here is from genome assembly GCA_030545235.1 of Helianthus tuberosus. Classification (NCBI taxonomy): domain Eukaryota; kingdom Viridiplantae; phylum Streptophyta; class Magnoliopsida; order Asterales; family Asteraceae; genus Helianthus; species Helianthus tuberosus. Next base: position 8,181 of record JARYGA010036795.1, on the reverse strand, counting down.
GACCAGTTGTGCTTACCTGGGAATTCTTGGGGTGAGTGTTCACTTATAGGCGAGCATGTCTTCGCTATACATTATTTTGACCTATTTACTTTGATTAGTCACTGCGTGTCGTTTGTTTGTTCGAGGTAACAAACAAATGCCTTCCTTGTGTTTTGTCAATACCTCTTTTGTTTTTCCTAAATTTCAACCTCACTCGATTCTCTTGTTTCCTTGTTAGACAATGCCTCCTCGACGCGATGCTCAAACTTTTACTGCTGAGGAGATCGCAGCCCTTGTCTCTCAGCAAATGGCTGCTGTACTCCCTGGTGTTGTGACCCAAATCCACGAGTTATACAACAACGGCAATAACAACAACAACAATAACGCACACTGTAATTTCAAGAATTTAAATTCTGCGAAGCCGCTTAAGTTTTCTGGGTCGCAAGGAGCAACTGCGCTCCTACGGTGGTTTGAGAGTATCAAGAGCACATTCATACATGTGTAGTGTCAGAATGCGCGTAAGGTTGAATTTGCTTCAAGCGTGTTTGAGAAGCGAGCGCTTACCTGGTGGAATGGTATTAAGCGCGATAGGGGTGCCGAAGTGGCATTGGCACAAACATGGGAAGAGCTTCGGGCTCTCATGATGAAGGAGTTTTGTCCCCGTCACGAAATTCGAGTTTTGGAACAGGAGTTTGACGACTTAAAGCAAGATGGGGCTGAACACCGTGCATACACGGATCGTTTTGAAGAACTCAGTCTATTGTGTCCCACCATGGTTACCCCTCCGGAGAAGGCGATCGAGAGGTATATCGATGGGCTACCCGATTATATTCTGGAGATTTTGACCGGTGTTAATCCTACTACCCTTCGCCAAGCTATCGAGTTGTCTACTACCCTCACTGAGACTCAAGTCAGGAAGGGTAAACTCACCCGCAAGGGTGATAAAAAGAAGGCAACTGATTCTGAAAAAAAAACAAGAAAAAGGGTAAGGGTAAGGAAGGTGAGACATCGAAGAAATCGAAGAAGCGAAAGGGTGCCCAAAATTTTGCTGTTACAGTCCAGACTGCTCAGAACCCGCAGAACCACCAGCTCAGCCACCTGCAAAGAAAGCATACGCTGGTACCGCACCTCACTGTGCTCGTTGCAACGGTCATCACGTTGCACAACAAGCTTGCAGGCAATTCACGAAAAGGGAAGTTCGTTGCATCGCGGTCGCGCGAGTGTATCTCTTGTCCGGAACAGAGTAAGGTTTCGTGTTGCATAATGACAAACGCGTGTGACTGTGACTGCTTCGCTTCTGGAGACGATGAAGGTGATAAGTTTGTCAACCGGGATGCGTGGGTTTTGTTCTCCTAAGCCCGAGATCGTGCAAGCCAGGTCTGGTCTTCGTGGATGTCGACATACGATCCGACTGTACGGAGGGTCAGATGGCGACGTCGTGTCGAGGTAAACGTACAAGTAGATAGAATGCATAAACAGTCGTTGTAGCGGGGTGACAAGAAATCAGGAAAGAATTTGACCACCGTTTGTCAAGTTTCAAGCAAACAATTGTGTGTCATAAGAACACAATAGGGCTAATAGACAACACACTGCTTTCCTAATTAAGCATACCATAACATCTCACTATTCAAAAGTAATCTAGTAAGTAGGTAATATAAACTCAAATCATACCACCTAGTGTGTTGAGCCTTGCACGTGGAGTGAAGCGTCGTTGTGGATCGTTGAGCACTGTACCGGTTATAGTCTGGTTTTATCAAAACTTTTTCCCATTTTAAAACCAAGTTCACTATAACCAATGCTCTGATACCAATCTGTCACACCCCCAAAATCCACCATGCGGAGTACCACCGCTTGGAGGCGTGACGTGACCAGGATCGAGCCACCAATCATATTGAACATCGTAATTAAGTAAATAAGACCAACCACAATATGATTGGTGACCAAAGCCAGTTAACCATGTTTAGTTTAAACAGCGGAAGCATAAAAGTAAATCCAAAAGCATAAGTCCATAGTTTATAAGTTAAGGTTCAAAACACAAGTTTTATAAGTTCATAAGGATTTAAACAATGAGCACGGAACATAACAGTCCGTACACCACAACGACTTCTTCCTCATGCAAGCTCCAAGCAGTTAGCGACCTGTAAGGCATGTAACAACTAGTCAACAACAAAGTTGAGTGAGTTCACGATTGGTTGTTTGGTTTTAAGTTGTTTCTGAAAAAACGTGGTTTGACTTTCGTTGGCTTATTTGCCGTGGGGGTTACCCCGAAGTTGAAAGTATGTTTAACCATTTCCTTTTTCTCTACCCAAACCGTATCCATAATTAGTGGGGGCTTTCCCCGTTTGAACTACTAGACGGTATGATATCGACTGCTACGCAAATAAGTTGTGCCCTATATCAGTGTCTATCATCACTGACAATCTGCCATAGTCCATTAGTACACGCCCGTCCGACTGGCACAGTGTGAGTTTTGTTAAACCTAATAGCGCTATTAACTAATGACCCGCTCGCCATTGGCCTCGGCAATTAAGTCGATATAAATTGAGGGACTTCATGATAGAGTTTTGTCTAGCTAGTTTTAAGGTTGTTGTCCTACCCAAGGAGGACGAACGTACGTATTCTGCACCAGGAGAATTCGTAGGTTTAATAATGGCATCCTACCTATGGAGGGTGGCCGTACATATCCTACCCAAGGAGGATATGTAGATTTCAATTTTAATTTCTTAACCCATTCCCAAACCACCGGGAATCCCATGCCTTGTAGAAAGTGTGTGAACTCACCTTAGTTTGCTCGGCAGTTAAAGCATTTGTCCTAATTGGTCAACCACATCCTATTATGGTTACCATTTGTTAGGACAATAAACAAGTAATCACGTATGAGCTACACGTAACTAACACGTATTCATCGAGTAGTGTACAAGTATCAACTTTTGTACATTATACTAACATGTATATACATTTATAATTACCATCATAATTAATCACCATTCAGATGTACTGTATAAGTGATAAATAATTAGAACATGGGCTTATATTAGTGTGTGACCCACAAAAAAAATAGTTTACACCAAATCATCATTTCCTAAATCGTTAACCTCGTAATCATGGACATCATCATACTAGCATATTTATGAACATCACATTTTCTAAAATTAGCATTATTTGAAATTATCGTCATTCATTTTTTTTTACATACTCCTGTTCACCGAAATGTTGAACTTAAATTCTAGCTTTGCAAATCTCATGAATAAACATAAGGTGACCCATTTTTTTATTTTTTTTAGCCATAATATTAACATCATATCGGTACAAACCAACATATACCAAGTCAATCCTAGGTTTCCTTCAAGAACAAATCTATGTTTTAATACCATCAGACCAGTTATCACAAACATCAGACACGTAGCATTCGCACCTCTTTATTTTACTTGACCCATTTCATTACAGCATATCATTAGGCAATTTATTCATTACTTTAAAACCACAAATCATCAAGTCAACATCTACCATTACAGTGTTTATTTCCAACACTACAAACTTCCACAAATAATCATGATACCTATCTATGATTCAATAATCATACAAGTAAATCTAAATCTTGCAACTTATCCTCAACATGTATATATATTTTTCTCAATCAAGATTTACAAGAAGGCAAAGCACTGACAACCAAAAATGCAAAACAACATAAACATACTCTGTTTTAAGGACCCCGAACGGCTGCTGAACCCGAACCGAGACCCGAATAAAACCAAAACAGAACTCGAACCAATCTTTGACCACTAAAAACATGAAATAAACAAGGATCAAAGAAGCCTTACCACTAGCTTAAAGCTAGATGGGGAAAATGAGCGGATAAAAGCTTGTGGTAGAGGTCTTTCAAATTCCGAGAACACCGAGCTTCGTTATACACTTAGTAACACCGTGAAGTACACTTGGATTGGATGGAAGGGAATCGAAAATGGTGGGATTGTAAGGGGTGCTCTCGGCCGGGCTTATGGAGGAGGGAGAGAGATGATCTTTGTTGTGTGGTGATGTGAATGTAATGGAACTCTTACCCTCTAAGTTTACTTATAGAACTAGTTAGTGGTTTTAACCATGGGATCATATGTCTTCTAGATATGATACACAATCATAAAATGTGAGGGTATGTCCCCTCATGGGAACCGAACTCGTTGGGGGGTGGGGTAATTGGGTTGGTTTCCAACTTAGATGATTAGTGTCTAGTTAAGGAAGTTAGAGGTTTAATTTAGTTATATGTGTGTTATAATTTATAACGGGTGTTAGGGTATTCGGGGACCCTAACTGGCTCAGAAAAAGAAAAACAATGTCATGTCAATATTTTTATGTTCCGGGTAAAGTCCGGTTGTTCGGTTTGACACTGTTCCGTTAAACTGCTTAATTAATCCGTAAAGCGTCCTACATATATTTTTTTGCAACGTTTTTTATTTTTATTTTTAACACTCAGGAAATCATAATGGACTATTTAATGACTTTTCTGTACATTACTAGTGTGTTAACAGACGCATGTAAATATAACACAGATATCAGAAAGCAGTTACGTAGTTCCACACAATCGTCAAGCACTTTAGTTATTATTAATAAACTGTACGGTTACAAGTAATTTGAGGGTTGTCACACGGTCAGTTTTATCATCTATGCATATTTACTGGGCTTCGGTTTTTATCTTACCAAAGCGTGTTATTATTGAGTTAGAGGAAAAGATGAGACGTTTTCTTTGGGCTCAGGGCAATAGTATTAAAGGAAAAGCTAAAGTTAAGTGGAGTAAATTGTGTTTCCCGAAACAGGAAGGAGGTTTGGGTATTCGTAGGGTTTTGGATATGAATAATGCTCTCATGGTCTCGCATGTGTGGAGTATCCTAACATGTAGAGAATCCTTGTGGGTTAAATGGATTCATTTGTATCATTTACGTGATAGGAGCTTCTGGGATGTTCCGGTCAGAAATAATGTGGCATGGAGCTGGAGGAAAATGTTGCAGCTTCGCCCAATTATTTGAAAACATATATGGATGGAAATTGGTGATGGTAATAAAACTCTTGCGTGGTTTGATATCTGGGATGATGCTTGTCCGTTGAGTTCCTTCCTGACTCCTAGGATGATAGCTAATGCTGGGTTTGGTATGCAAACTAAGGTTGCTGAGCTATGGGAATTTGGAGGATGGAGGTGGCCAAATGCTTGGGTTCAGCGATTTCCGGGTTTACAAAACATGAGGGCTATTAACTTGAATCCTAATGTGCAAGATAGGGTTGTGTGGAGATCTAGTTCGGGTTCAATTGTAGACTATGGGACTTCGATGGTATGGGAGGAGATTCGGATTAGTCAGAATGTGGTTCCTTGGGCCAATATTGTGTGGTTTTCACAAGCTATTCCTCGGCATTCGTTTGTCTTGTGGCTGCTTATAAAAAAGAAATTAAAGACACAGGATGTTATGAGGAAATGGTGTTCTTCGGGAAATATGAACTTTAATCTTATGTGCTGTTCCTTGTGTACGTCTGGGCCAGATTCTCATGAGCATCTTTTCTTTGAGTGTTCATATGCTTGTCACATATGGCATGGTGTTTGAGATAAAGTGGATATGGGAACTATTGACTCAACTTGGGACTCGATATATAACCACTTACTTCAACATGTGGATTCGAAGACGGTTACTCATATTGTTGGACGTCTAGTGGTTGGTGCGGCGGTCTATTTTGTATGGCAAGAGCGAAATCAGCGGTTGTTCTCTAGTAAGAAGAGGAGTGAAAGGCAGCTTGTAGAGGTGATTCTGAACACTGTCCGGATGAAGTTACATTCCATGAAGTTCAAGAGATTAGTTCAAGCGACGAGAGTGTTACACTTATGGAGCTTACCTCGTGGGTTGTTGATGGATGATGATGACTGCGGCTAAGTGTTTCTTTGTCATGTTGTTTAGTATAGTTTAGTCCTGTGTGACTGGTTTTCTTGTTTTGCTTTGTTGCTTGTTGAACTCAAATGTGGCATGTCATATTTGAGAACTGGGGGTTCATGTTAGGCCCTCACTTGTTTTTTGTGGTTGTGTGAAATAAAATCTTAACCGGGGTAACCCTTTACCCCAAAAAAAAAACTTTCACGGTTAGTAACGTTAACCTTGTGTTTTTAACTTGTTGTTAATTATGTCTCTCCAATGCATTGTGATGAACATTTTGTGTTATTATAACTTGGTTAGTTGACGTGCATACTTGGGCCACGCATATTGGGCCTCATACTTGCTACCTATATCGGCCACACACACACACGCACTTTGGGCCTTGCATATGTTTAGTTCCTTAAATTCCCATTAGCATCTCTTGGCCCAGTTGTGATCTAACCGAATTAATAAGAGGTCGGCCCACTTGTTGCAATTTGTGGCTTTATGATTGAAGTATACGTGACTTTTCCCATACTCTCATTATCACAACTTATCAAACCAAACCCTAGTTTTCCCTTTTGCTTGCGGACAGCAGACGATACCCTCTCTCTTTATCAAAGTTGCACCTCCTCAATTCTGGTTAGTATGTTAACATGCTAGTTTAGATTCTTGAATGGTCTTGTGTCATGAGATGATTGATTGTGATAGTTAGGGTACACCTTGTTTAGTTATAATGGAACTTGTAAGTGAAATACGACTTCATGTTGATCGATGATTCAATAAGGTTACGAAAATCTTTATACCTTGATTGATAACAATGAGTCTTATGTGTATTGATCATCCCATGATGTTATATAGATAATATGATTAGAACCTGGTTGAATAAGATACTAGAATTTCATGGTTGCATAGTAAGAAAAGCTTGTGTCCATGGCATTGAAGGTATTACATGAATGAATGATTGTTTGCACTTTACTGCTCATAGGTTGCAAATTGATTTCGATAGTTACGATGCTGTTAAGTCTCAATGAACGTTGATTAAGAATGATTGTGTGTGCTACAATTCTGGATAATAACCAAAGAAGTGTGTAATCGGATTAACCATGGGTTGAAAAGAATGAACAATGATTAGGATCGCATTGAACATGACAAAGTAACCGTCGTGTGACCGATGGTTATGTTAAAGAAAGGTGCAACTGATGTTCTGTAACTGTAGCCCGACGAAACAGATAGATACTTCATCGGGGGGGGGGGGGGATTATGGCGAAACATGGGGGTTTCGTCGCTTGGGTTGTTCATCGGGCCCCGTGGACAATATCTAAATTGACGGCACATACATTTTCCAAAAGAGTTGTTTGGCCAATAAACATAAAATAGTGTTGAGAATTGTCGGCCATTTCACTAGTTGTGGTAATATTATATGAGACCATATAATACTCACTGATATCCAATCTTTGGTCCAATAGGTGCTCATCAACCCAAATGAAATCAATGCATGTAAAGTATTGTGTGGCCCAACAAGTTGTTTAAGTTGTTGTCAGATTCCATGCATGTGTGTGAATCGATGTGTGTTTTATTTATACAATATGGAAATTGCATGATGATTGCACTCTTTAATGTTAGCGACACATGGATAGGACGTGGACTGTTATGATAATTTGTCATGTGCAAGCGTGTGATTTAAATGATGATGAAACTGAAGTTGTTTGGTAACCACGGTAGGGTTTGGGTTGAACAACTGGACGGGTAATTAAGACATACCGAGCAAACCGAGGTGAGTTCGCTACTTTTGAGCATGCGTCCCGATGGTTGGGACAGTCAGTGGGTATCCCGGGGAGGGATAAGTCTTTTGGGTAAAACTGTGATGTTGGATAATATTCTCACTCTCTATCTCTTATGTCCCATCTTTTGCTATTGGGGGTGGTAGCGGGGTATTAGTTGGTAGCGCTATTTAGGTTTGGCACCGTCACCCCGTTCCTGAGAGAGGGCGGGTGTGAACTAATGACCCAGTCGGGCCCAGTGCTTTGATAGGAACACTGGGGAACGGGCAAAACATACATCAGGAGCCGTCTTGTTCAGTATCGAGATATTATCAACATTGCTTTCGTATTTGTTAAACAAACTAGACTAAATACTTGGTAACTAACGTTTTATTAAAACTGTGAACTCGCCAGCTTTGTCTGATACACTTGTTGCATGCTCGCAGGTCGTTAGGTATTTTGGATGGTGGAACTTGCTGTTTGAGGTAGCTGGAGTGGTCATGGGGCGACAGAAGAGATTCATGAGATGGTTCTTGATATTGTAACTTGGTTTT
>JARYGA010036794.1:0-80956 GCA_030545235.1 Helianthus tuberosus | reverse complement strand
CTTTACAGGTCTTGAACACAAATCTACCATGTCAGCGATTTTAGACCAAAACTACTAAACAAGGATCATAAACCGCGTTCAAGAACATGTAATCAACACCATATAATTTGTTAGAACCCTTACGTGCAAGAAAGCATTCCTAATCAAAATAAGATATATCTTGTATAAAACCAATACCCTGGTCTGGTTTCATGGTGTATACAAAGAATACAAACAAGTGATTAATCGAACCATAAACAAGCAAGGAATTGATGGGGTAGATCGGTTATGCTTCCACTCGATCTTGAAGCTTCAAAGTGGTCTGATCAGGATTGCTTCGGAACCCAGAAATCGCCCAGAAACATGGAGAAAAACCCAACATTTAAACCAGTAAATGGCTCTATTTTTAGGCAATTTCTGGTTTGGTACGGTCGTGCCAATGGGTCGCACGGTCGTGCGGCAGGTCTTATCGGGTGACGTCATTTCTCCGATCCCGGGTCAGACAAGTGGACTAGTGGACAAGTTGTCTGAGTCATTAGATTGGCACAGTCATGCCGATGGTCGCACGGTAGTGCGAGGTCATCAGAATTATGATCAGAAATCTTGGTCTGGCTGGTGCACGGTCATGCGACGGGTCGCACGGTAGTGCAGCCCGGGAAACATCGGCACCATCAGTCGCACTGGTTGTGCTTCCGAGGTCGGACGACTCGCACAGTAGTGCGATCAGGTCGCGGGATCGTGCGACACTTGCCAGTATCAGATTTTTGTCCGTTTTATCAGAATTGCATCAGAATTTGTTCGTTTTCATCATATTTTTCTTTTGTGCTTCATTTAAGACCTGAAAATATAAAAGTACCGGAGTTGGTACCTAAACGTCATGGTTTTGGTCAAAAACGCTTAAAACAGAAGTGTTTTAGAGGATAAAAACATGTATAATTTAACGTATATCAAACATCCCCACACTTGAACTTTGCTTGTCCTCAAGCAAACTTAAAATAAAACAAGGAATCAAATCTGAATATTTAGAAAGTTTAGTAATTTGTTTGGTGGTCAAATTGGTTTTCAAAAAGTCATCATCAAAGATTTAAAACAAACAAGCTTTGTTGGATGTATGAAAAGATAATCATAAAGCAATGATTCTACGTTCGATTGACTTAGCATGTAAATCTTTACAATTCTCACATTGTTCACACACACTCGGTTATATTTCTAAATCATACATATAATGTGCATGTAAAAACACTTGATGCCTAGTCAATGAATCATGCAATATCATAAGCTTGTCAAAAGATCTAATCTCCACCAATTAATATGTGAAAAACATAAATCAAGAGGTCTTTGATGGGTTGTAATGATAGGCTAAGGTTAAGGGTATGTAATGGATATTTGAAAGTGGCTACTCGGCGGTTTATTTTCTAGGATTCTGAACACACGTTGCTAAGCTATTGTGTATGTGCTTAAAGTTTATTCTTTTTACACTTCTACTCTCTATTTTCTTTCTTGATGGTTTTCCATAATCCTTATAGAGAGTTTCAATGAACGGGTTTTTTTTTATCTACCAAGATTTATATCAATCTAGATAGCTATGGCCGAATTTTAACAAAAAAGGTAAATATGAAAAGGTTATATTTGGTTTAAGTAGGCTTAATATTTGGGTATAATTTTGAAAAATACGGAAAATAGGCTCAACATGCGAACTAATGGATAATGTTAGGTGCGGGATATAAACAAAGAAAAAGGCTAACAAAAGGGTATCCTAAGTGCCTCTATCATTTCTATGTAATTTCACAAATTCATGATCTTCAAAAGTATACAAATGACAAGTTCTAAATTACATGAAACATCTGGCTCACTCATTTTCCGCAAAAACAAAAAAGCATTGAGAAGAAAGCAGTAAATGGTCAAAAATATGCTCACGTAAACGGAAGGAATGGGTATAAATATAAAGATAAACATGCAAGTCTTTCTTCTTGTTTTATCACACTTTTAGTTATTTTTTTCAAAAATCAATTTGGCTTGTCGACTTTTATCAAATTTGATGCTTTCTAAAGAACACAAGTGACCATTTTTTTCAAAAATATGTACAGAAATGAGAACAATTAAGGACAAACAAAGTTTAAAACCTTTTAAACCCCTCCCCACACTTGAACTTCACATTGTCCCCAATGTGAAATACACATTAGTTAAGTAATTATGAAGAGCTAAACTAATAATGTGAAAAGGGAAAGAGGTACTCCCTCAGAGTTGAAGTTGACTCGTTTGAGTAGACTTTAATTGAAGTCTTATCAACTCTGTGTGCATTCTTTACAAATCTGCCAAGCATGTCACTTGCTAAAACAGCCAACATTACCATTGATTAAAATGCTAGATAACTAAACCAAATCCATTATTCAAACAAAACAAACACAATACTTAAACATTTAAAAACAAACATAAAGTTTTAAAAATTCCAAATAAAATAAAGTACTAAATAAAAATAAGATAAAGTACGATAAAACACCAGTTTCTCTGATTGGTCCGCTTCACCTCTTCCTACTCCTCCTCCTCCTCCTCATCATCATCATCATCATGGTGGCGTGTTCCAGATGAACCCGCCTCGTAGTTACCTGGGCTTCTAAATGGAAACTGTGGAGGCTCTCGGAAGTGGCTAGGATAGACGCTTTGTAGCCCTCCGAAGATGTAGGAAAAACCTGCATACATCTCCTCTCTCATGGTGTTTTGAGTCGCTCGCATAGTCTCCTGAGTGGCTCTCATAGTGTCCTGAGTAACCTGCATGTGTTGAAACTGCTGGTATAACTCGGGATAGGAAGGGATACCTGGAGGCCAGTTCTACTGTGACGGATATTCATACTGGTGCTGGAGGTGTTCGTGCTATGGTTGATCCTGTGGCGGCTGGTTGTGTAGCGGTGGTGGTTCTAGTACCTGATGTTCATGCATTTTGATGTCTTCGTCCTGTGGTGGTAGTGGATTCCATATCTCTCCATTTAGACCCCTCAGTCTCGGGCCATTGTCTGTATCCACTACTAGACCCATTGCCTTCAATGACTTCATGTCTACATCCCTTCCTACATGAACCATTGTGAGACCACTGACTACATCATCTGTCATAATAACCATGTTGTATGCCAACTGAGTCACATATTCACCACCGTGGATCTCGCTGCTTGTAGTCCTCCCTACGCTATTCAAGAAAAATTCATCCATTCTAGCCGCGATGTTAACAAGCACTCCATTCACTATTGAATATAAGAAAAGAAGATCTGGAGTGGGACAGTTTCCTTCACTGTCCATGCGTCCACATATGGTGTGACTCATGACCTGATGAATGACCCTAAGAAGCGGGTCTCGTAGCCTTGATGATTTTGCTTTTCTAACATCATAGGGTGGCCCATCTGCCATTTGTGCCCAAAAATTAGCCCGTTGCTGGTCATTGTCAAACTTGTAGATGTTGGTGAAAAGGTCTGAATCGAGATCTTCAGCTGAGTAAATTCCAAGCCTTCTCCCCAATTTAGCAACTGACCATTTATGCCATTTTCTACCCAACCTGAATCGTATCGTCTCTTTATTCTTAAAGTCTGGATTTTCGCTTCTTGGTTTGTCATAGGAGTATGAAGCAAAAAAAATCCAATGTAAGCTCGAGATACACGGACCTTGACATCGGATATGAAATCATGTTGGATAGTCTCTCGTCTTGGTTTAGGGCTGTCAGGGTGGCCCAATTTATCTTTCTTGGCTCGCCGATTTTCCCCCATCGATTCCATAAGGCCTCCAATCTGGCAATACATGGACGGTCTTTCGTTTTGTTTTCGCTGAACTCGGGGAATCGGTGGTTCATCTGCATATAGGAATACAACAAAATAAGAGCAAAATCAAAAATTTCAAGTGCTACCACCACAACAGGCTGTTTACGACGTTCTGTCTTTGTTTCAGCAGTCGCACGGTCGTGCGTCTCTGTCACACCCCGATATTTACAGCTCAGCACGGTGGGCCCGATGGGGAGTATCTTGATGTAAGATTGGTATCGTCCTAGTCAAACATACATAGAATAGCACAGCAGAAGTCTTGGAATATAAAATATTATTACAAACACAAACGTCTAAAATATATCAAAGTATTTAGTACAGACAAGCTTGTAATAATACACAGGTAGATCATTAAAACAAAAGGAGTTTATCAGACTAATGGCTTATGCGAAGGAGTTGCAAATTCCTCGTCTAACAATTCCGAGCAGCTTCCAGCCTATTTACGTATTTGTACCTGTCACTTAGACTTTTGAAAATACGTCAGTTTTCACTGGTAAATACAATCAACCAACACATTTGAAAATTTTATGAAAATTTGTTTAAGTGCATAAGGCACGAAATATTTTATACTTGGGACAAACTATATCTCATGTTATCAGTTTTACATAACTTGCTCTACATACGGGGCCCGGTACTATGCTGGTTCATGATTAACCGACACACCACTTATTCCCTTATTGGGAAACCCATATTGGGTATAAAATTATTTAGTAAACCATGTCGCATCTGTCGGGTGTATGCCTACACCCCGTGCTTAGGTCGTGGCCATATGCAATTAATGAGTCAAGGATATCCAGGACACGGTCGCATTAACCCCCAATGTTTCAGTCAAGCAATACGAATTAAAACAGGTTATTTGGATTTCCCGACTTATTGGTCTTCGAATCCCATACCAGACCATGCAGTAATTATATTACCGTATCCCAAGCCCGTATAAGGGAAAACAGGTTAAGAGTATTTACCTGAGCTAGCTCCTGTCTTAAATAGCAAGATTTATAATAACTCTGCCGTATTCACTTAAGTAAGCGTAGGTACACTTTACCGGAAGGCTCTAGTCTGGAATGATGGTATGAAAAACCCATTAGAATGTTAACGGGTCTTAATTAAGTCATAGACTTGGACCGGCTAGTTTTTAAATTTGAAATTGGTACGATACGCTAGATTAAGCGATGACCGGAATGGAATGTAATTTAGACCCAACAAGTATGAATACTTATATAATATCAGTAAACTAAATACATTCTAGATTTTGAAATAAAAATGATAGGGTTTGACCCGTTTCGGCTAATTTATGCAAACTAGTTACATAAACCGTACCGAACGCGTATAAGCATAACGGGTAACCGGATGAGTCAAGTACAAGTTCCATAAGTTATTATGCTTAAAATATGTTGTGATATCAGTAGGATATCAACAATTATGCCCCAAATGAATTTAAAACCAATTTAAGTCCTGAAAGGGTATTTTGGTCATTTTAAAGTTTATAAAAGAGGTTTAAACATAAACTGATGTTCTGGTCTAAAACATTCAGTAAAAATATTTATTTTAACATGTTACATCAGTAAGATATCATACATATGTGAGGTTTATCATTTATGGCCAAACTATGCACCATAGGGGCATTTTGGTCATTTCACATATGTTTTAAGGACAAAACTGGAAGTCTGAGTTCAAGACTTATACCTACTATTAAAATATAAAAATTCATTTATAAAATCAGTACGTATCAAGTCTTAGGTGTTAAATATGGTTTTAAACCATACTATGCGCCTAATTTGCGTAAAAGTCGATAATTGACCATATTTGAGGTGTTTATGGAATTCTGAGATTTTGATCAGTCTTGAATGTTCAAAATATTTTATTTTTCATATAACATCAGTAGGAAAAGGTTTGGTATGTTATTGATATGTAAATCTCATTTTATTAATGAAAAGGGCATTATCGTCAATTACCGAATTCATACAAGAACTCTATGTTATGGTCAGTATAAAATCTGACCAAAAATTCCAAAAATCCCTAAATATTATATCATAATAGTGGGTGAAGAGTTTGGTGCCAAAATTTGGGTTTAAACATGATTTATGCTAAAAATGTCATTTAATTAACAAAAAGTTTCATTTTACGCTATCTTGCATAACTTTAGTTTGAGACCAGAAACTGATGTCAAATTTTGTGGACATACTTATATATCAGTAATAAAGCTTTTTGTCCTCACACATTTTCAAAAATCTCGTTTTTATAACATAAGGGCATAATAGTCAAATTTAAGCATATTAACGGAACATGTGCAAAAACTCAGATTTCTAATATGATCGTGTAATATAACCTTATAGGGTTATGCTACATTAAATTATGATCATAACGGAACCTAAAATTTGTATCAAACTAATCTAATTCAGTTCATAATCGAAAGTCAACGCAGAAGTCAAACTTCACGACTTTCGGTTGCGAACCGACCCTAAAACTGGAATTGACGAGCGGAACATGTTTACACATGTTATAATAATTATTAACAAGTTTTTTAAGTGATAAAACATATTTTAGAACATTTCTAAACTCATATCGCAATTATTTCGAAAACTGCTCCGTTGACTTTTTAAAACAATATTAAGTTGACTCATCAATTGACCAAGCATACGTGATTCTTAGAAGGTGCCCTTTTGAGGGTTTAACACCTACCTAATTACGATCACGTAGCCATGTTCGTTGTGAACAATGGATCGACTGTTTACGGTCTTACTAAAAGTCAAAGTGTTCGTCGTAAACGCTTAACTTTTTAGCTTTAAACACCAAATAAAATAAACTATTCACGAAAGGACACTTACATAAGGTCCTAGGGGACTGAAAATAACTCAGAGAAGGTTCCAAAATATTCAGGATCCTCTATGATTGAGAGATATGCAGATTGGAATTGAAAGGTGCAAATGATAATGTGAAAGTGGAAGCCTATTTATAGTATTCAAGCTCTCATATGATCTTGCCAAGTGTAATTGGGATACAATGAGATCATCACATGTGTATTACAGGTTTTGAAATCAATAGGCAAGTCCATGGTTTTATAAAAATGGGTTTATTTGTGAGTGTTCATCAAAAAAAAAAAAGAAACCCGCAACTTTCAGAATTGACATAATTGGCACATAACTTTCAAATTTCACGTATATCTTCATTATAAGGTGTGAAAGTGTTAGTGGTCAATCTTTGGCACACCCGGGAGTTTGACTGAGCATAATTGAGTTCCTGGTTCGTTCAAAAGACCTCTCAAAAGCGTAGTTTCACCTGTTGACGCGTTTAGTCCTTTTAACGCACAAAGGTGTGCGTAATATTGTTTAACGATATCAAAGCCTTCCATGGCCCATATTAGGCATTCCCGAGCATATGACCGAACATCGCGGAGTTTCTAGTTCGCTTAAATGATCATTCTAAGGTGTAGTTTTTGAAGTTGACGCTTTTGGTCCCTCTAACGCACAAACTTGCGCGTATTGATGTTTAATAGCATCAAAGCCTTGTGCAATCCATATTAAGCATTCTCAGAAATATAATTGCACTTCATAATACTTCGGGTTCATTAAAAGGTCATTCAGAGGTATAATTAAACATATTGACGCTTTTAACCCCTTTAACTTGCAAGGTTGCGCGTAACGTCACTTATAGGCATAAAAGCCTTATATGGCCAATATTGGGTATTCGCGAGAGTATAATCACACATCATGAAGCTCTCGGTTTGTTAAAAGGTCACTCAGAGGTAAGAATTAAATGTTGACGCTTTGACCCTTCGACGCGCAAACTTTCAAATAATTATGCAAACGGCTCCTCTCGACCAACAAGTGGCTCATTTGTGAATATGAATACCTTATATTGTTATTCAGGGGCTTAGTTTAAGCATGTTAACACTTCTAGTCCTTTCACATTCAAAGTTTTTGATTTTTCACAAAATTAGTCCTTTATAGTCAACGTTTGACTTCATTATGGTTTAGTACACGTGTCAACTCATCATTGGTCGTGACTTTACGAGGTGTTACATCCTCACCCCCTTAAAAGAAATCTCGACCTTGAGATTTTCTCAAAAGATGGAAGTAATTCCTGTCGTATAATGGACTTAACCTCCACAACCTAATTGGGGCCTCTACGGGCACCCCTGTTGACCTTTATAGTAGGTACAGGTTTCCTTTTGGAGTTTCTTAACCTATCAATCCTTATTCGATACAGGGTTCTCAACAAACCATAAGCTCTTCATTAATCTACACATCAATGTGATAATGCTATCAACTTTTCAGCTAGACATATCCTGAAATCACAAGTGTGGAACACATTGTGAATATTATCAAGTCCTTCAGGTAAGTTTTAGCTTATAGGCTACCGGTCTTGACATATTCGATTTTCTCGAATGTCCAATATATTTTAGAGTTTAACTTGTCCGTTATATCAAAATCCAGCACACCTTTCTATGGTGGTACTTTCTGTTGAATCTTGTTCCTTATGGAGAACTTAAGAGGTTTGCGACTCTCATCAATATTGATTTTCTGCCGATTACTAGCAGCTTTCAGTCGATCACAGATTTGTATAATCTTATCCATTGTCTCCAGGGTAACTTCAGATCCTGATCATTGGACTTACCAACTTCTGTCCATCAAACGGACGTTTGACATTCCATCTATACAAGGTCTCCAAAGGAGCAGCCTTGATACTTATATAACAACTATTAGTCGTAGGAGAACTTACTTCTAGTGAGATAGTAACTCTATTTATTACCTAATTCAATCTTAAAGAATAGCTACTCTTATTGTTAGTCAAACAAATCGACGATCCTGGGCAGCTGATAGTAACTCTTAATTGTTACCTAGTTAGGGCTGCGGTAATCAATGCGTAAGCACATTGAACCATCTTTCTTAAATAATAATACTGGAGCTCTAAGAATGATGAGCTAGGCTTTATGAAATCTTCTCTAAAAGCTTATATGATTGGCTCTTAGTTCTGCCATTACTGGTGGTACTAACTGATATGAATCTTTTACAATAATGCAGCCCTAAGCGGGATATAAATCTTAACACGACTTGCCTCTCAGGAGGTAAATAGGGTAGTTCCTTGGAGAAGATAATCAAGACACACTGAGATTACAGAGATATTCTAAATCTCAGGCTTCGGTTCATCTATCATTACCTGTGTCGGATAGATGACACATTTACTTTATGAATGCATAGATGCCTTAATTAGTGACACTTACAAGGATATTTCTATTCTGGATATCTTCTTAGTATACCCTTAGCTGACTTTAGTACAATATGACCATTGGGATATCTCAGTGGTTCCATGCATTAAACCTCCATACTGATCAGGCATGGAACCAATCTATGGAACACATTAAGATACACCAATCCTCATATGGCGCTTTCATCACACAGTCTGGTATTCGCAGTTGATAGAAATCAATGAGATAATAGAATAGAATAACATATATTGTCGTACCCCATCTGGAGAGAGAATACTCTAGATTCTTACGAGAGGATCATCGTCGAGAATGGAATAAACGGTCTTTATAGTTTTCATTGGTAAGTTCTACCTTATACTTAATATATGTAGTTCTTATGAGTATAATCAAAAGTTTGCTAAGCTTATTGTCTATCTAAGACTTATTATTCCTCGAATTAAAACAAATCACTTAGCAGAAATGTTATTGATAAATGATAAGGAATGTACCTTACGCTATTACTGATATGTACTGTCTCTGGTATTCATCCGGTAGCTCAGGTGTTTCCTTTCTTAGCCTCTCCAGGCTTAGCTGTACCTTCTTTGGAAGCTTTAGGGCAATTAGTACTGATGTGGCCCTTCTCGCCACAGCTGAAACAAACTGCCTTCTTTATGTCCCTACATTCGTGGGACTGGTGACCAGTTCTTTTACAGATGCCACATTGTTTTAACTTTTGATTTGATCGACACTGTCCCCGATGTCTTCTTTTGCAGGTTTTACATGTAGGCTTTTTATCGGAATCTTGTTGGTTCCTTTCTAACTCGGATTTGCCCTTCTTCTTAGGATTCTGGGAGTTATCCTTCTCCCTCTGTCTTTTCTCATTAGTCTCAGTCTTGACCGACTTTTGTCTCACCATATCCAAAGTGAGAGACAAGGATAGATCCACAGTTGATCTGAATGTGGTTGGCCTTGAAGCCTTAACATTCCCTTTTACTTCTGGTGCCAAACCACTGATGAAACGCGCAATGCCTTTAGGTTCAGGGGTAATTAAATAGGGTACCAATCTAGACAGGGAGTTTAAGTCGGTAACATATTGTTGGCAATCTAGGTTTTTCATTGTGAGAGTCAGAAAATCTGTCTCCATTTTTTCCACTTTGTGTTGTGGACAGTAGTTTTCTCTGATAAGATCCATAAACTTGGACCATCCCAAATTGTATAGGGGAATTTTCCCCGCAGACTGTACCATGGCCTTCCACCATGCGAGGGCCTCGCCTTTGAAAGATTGTGAAACGAATTTCACTACATCCTTATCCGCACAATTGCTGATGTCCACAACAGTTTCCATTTCATCAAGCCATTTCATGGCATCGATCGCCCCTTTTTCCCCATTGAAATCCCTGGGTTTGCATGAGACGAAGTAATTGTATGAGCACCCGTCTTCAGTTGAACAGGGCTTATCATGGAGCACTAATTCCTAAGGTTCGCTCTTTGCATTTAAAGAGTGAACGGGGCTCTCCTTGCGAGCTGATGTATTTGATTTTGTATGGGACCTTGAGCGAGTAGCACTTAATTCCTTATTGTTCTCAAGAATTTTACCCACAGCTTTATTAACTACTGCGTCAATCATGACCTGAAGATCAGCGCCGTTAACATTTACATTTGCATCATTATTTTTGTTTGCAGTACTGCTATATGCTTCATTAGAATCCACCATTTTGAAGCTTTGGTACTAAACACCAATAATAACCATTGCTTAGTTACAGAATAATAGTGAATCATCATTTTTGATGATTATCAAACTACGGTATCATTAAACCATATCGACTATTAGGCTTTAACTTCCTTATAGCATGTTACTAGAAATTATATTAATTATATTTGGCCTAGGTCTCAAAAGGGACCATTAATGGAATTTAAGGGTTGGACCGAGTCCATTACCTTTTTGACAGGGGATCACAATGTCACAACTGTCTTTGTCATATAGACGATTATGAGTGGCTCGAAGGCTAGCCTTAAAGGACTTTAATATCTATATGGCATAGAGGCCCGTCATAGGGACGTAAAAAGATATGTTATAAAGCCTAGTCATGAAGGACATAAGTAATTATGTGGCATAAAATCCTTGTCGCAAAGGACATTAGTTTATAAACCGCAATATTCTTAGATCAGGGGCTTTAAGGCTTGAACATAGTTCTTCACCTTTGGACCGAGAGTCATAGACTACAAATGTCTTCCTTTTAAAAGACGATTCATTTTGGCACATAGGCCAATCAATTGACATCACTAATGGATGTTTATATATATACATATAATTATCGTAATATAAGATATCTGTCAAGATCTTATCGATCTTATATAGTATGAGGCTTGGGCATTGCCCATCACCTTGGACAATAACCATAACGGTCACAATTGTCAATTTTAGTAATGGACAATATAGTATATGGCCCGTAGGCGAAACATCACTAAAGGATGTTAAATAATATGATCATCGTATCAGATGATATTAGTCATGATCGCATTGATCATATAGACTATTATGCTTGGACATAGTCCAATGTCTTTTAGACAGGGGGGTCATAGACCACAACTGTCATTGTCTTATTGGACAACAAGTTTAGCCCATAGGCACTTCATCACTAATGGATGTTTATATTATGATCATCATATTGATGATACTTGCCATGATCTAATTCGATCATATACGCTTTAAGGCTTGGACATAGTCCAAATACCTTGACGGCTGGTGTGGTTTCTCAAGTCACACTGCCAGGAGTGTTAATATGTTCTTAGATGTTAACAAGGATTAATTGTCTTAAGAGGGTTTTACCATCATAGCATGTCTGTATGGACATATTGGCTAGGTTATACCATTAAGAAGATCTTTTGAAATCATTTAGCAGATCGATAAAATTTGAATAAAATTGATACTATTGCTTGATAAAGAACGAAATGAATACCTATATAAAATTTTCAAAATTTTCCGTAAATCATTAAGAAATTTACAATAGTGCCTTTATCGGGACTTTTAGCATCATATTTGTCCACAGAGGACTTAAAAGGAAATTATAAGTCCGTATATGGACTATAAAATATCATAAGTCCGTATAGGGACTATATTAAAACAGTTTGCCCATGAAGGGACTATAACAAAATGTCATGTCCACGGAAGGACTATTTAGAAATAACATATCCCCAAAGGGATCTTAATGAAATAACGTGTCCATAAAAAGGACTATATTGGTACAGCATGCGTACAAAGGACTTTGCTGAACAGACGCCCTCACAGGGACTTAAATTAAAAATATGATCATATAAGGAGTATAATAAACAAATATCCTTACTGGGACTATATAGAAGAGATAGGTCCTAATAGGGACTTTGAAGCAATACCTGTCCACGCGGGGATGAAAGGGAAAAATATAAGTCTGTTTAGGGACTATAAGACATGTCAACGTTGGGACTATAGTATAACGACATGTCCTTGAAAGGACTAGGATGAATTATTATATTCGCCAGGGGACTTTGATGAAATAACACGTCTACAAAAGATTTATGAATAACGTGTTTACAAAAAGATTTTATTGAAATAACATGTCCATGCAAGGACTATAATGGAGTATAATGTCCACGAAAGGACTATTTTGAAATACAATCCCCACGAATGGACTATTATTAAAATATAATGTCCTCGAAAGGACTATATTGAAATATAATGTCCTCAAAGGAACTATAATAGATAAACGTATATACAGAGTCTTATCAGGAGAGGTAGGTCCACAAGGACTATGATGAAATAATATGTCCACAAAGGACTTCAATAATCAAATGCCCATATAGGAACTTAAAGAAAAAGAAATATGACGAAAGGATGGTTTTCTAATGTCTTCCTTGCTTCATTCTGATTGTTTCTCTTCTTTGTTTGCCGCATGCTATAGTGACACTGAAGCCCTCATTGAATAAAATAAACATTCCAATTCAGGATCTGTTGCTAGATGTAGTACCCAAGGATTCAATGGTTAAAGAAACGAAATGGATCACAGATTAGGTTTTGACTGGTATAGTACAAGTATGGAATTCCAAAACTCGGAGATAGGAAATAGTGATCATTTATATTTTCTGGTATCATCCTCAATACGGGAGCCTCAGGGACCTCCTGGTATGGACTCTGTTGGTACAGACTTCAAAATCTGAGTTGGGTTTGGTTTGGTTTGGTTTTGGGAATAGGTCCATAAAGGTCTTTCCTTCAACCGGTCGCACGCTTATTCTAGCCGTGGTATGAAGCTTTGGCATTTCTTGGCTTCAGATGTTGAGAATTTCCATCAACGGCTTCTTTGCCTGGCGACATATTCAAACACATAAAATCGAAAACAATGTTTACTTAATAGGTATGAGAGCATTCCTATGTTAAGTCTAGACTCAGAAGGTCTAAGGAATATGCTATTGTGTCATTTGAGATTAAACACTAAAGGCAAGTGTTTAATTCACTCAAACGTTGGTTCTGGTACCAACCTGTCACACCCCGATATTTACAGCTCAGCCCGGTGGGGAGTATCGTGACGTAAGATTGGTATCGTCATAGTCAAACATATACAGAATAGCACAGCGGAAGTCTTGGAATATAAAATATTATTACAAACACGAATGTCTAAAATATATCAAAGTATTTAGTACAGACAAGCTTGTAATAATCCACAGGCGGATCATTAAAACAGTAGGAGTTTATCAGACTAATGGCTTATGCGAAGGAGTTGCAAATTCCTCGTCTAACAATTCCGAGCAGCTTCCAGCCTATTTAAGTATTTGTATCTGTCACTTAGACTTTTGAAAATACGTCATTTTTCACTGGTAAATACAATCAACCGACACATTTGAAAATGTTTTTGAAAATTTGTTTAAGTGCACAAGGCATGAAATATTTTATACTTGGGACAAACTATATCTCATGTTATCAGTTTTACATAACTTGCTCTGCATACGGGGACCGGTACTATGATGGTTCATGATTAACCGACACACCACTTATTCCCTTATTGGGAAACCCATATTGGGTATAAAATTATTTAGTAAACCATGTCGCATCTGTCGGGTGTATGCCTACACCGCGTGCTTAGGTCGTGGCCATTTGCAATTAATGAGTCAAGGATATCCAGGACACGGTCGCATTAACCCCCAATGTTTCAGTCAAGCAATACAAATTAAAACAGGTTATATGGATTTCCCGACTTATTGGTCTTCGAATCCCATACCTGACCATGCGGTAATTATATTACCGTATCCCAAGCCCGTATAAGGGAAAATAGGTTAAGAGTATTTACCTGAGCTAGCTCCTGTCTTAAATAGCAAGATTTATAATAACTCAGCCGTATTCACTTAAGTAAGCATAGGTACAATTTACCGGAAGGCTCTAGTCTGGAATGATGGTATGAATAACCAATTAGATTGTTAACGGGTCTTAATTAAGTCATAGACTTAGACCGGCTAGTTTTTAAATATGAAAACGGTACGATACGCTAGATTAAGCGATGACCGAAATGGAATGTAATTTAGACCCAACAAGTATGAAGACTTTTATAATATGGGTAAACTAAATACATTCTGGATTTTGAAGTAAAAATGATAAGGTTTGACCCGTTTCGGCTAATTTATGCAAACTAGTTACATAAACCGTACCGAACGCGTATAAGCATAACGGGTAACCGGATGAGTCAAGTACAAGTTCCATAAGTTATTATGCTTAAAATATGTTGTGATATCATTAGGATATCAACAATTATGCCCCAAATGAATTTAAAACCAATTTAAGTCCCGAAAGGGTATTTTGGTCATTTTAAAGTTTATAAAAGAGGTTTAAGCATAAACTAAGGTTCTGGTCTAAAACATTCAGTAAAAAAATTTATTTTATCATGTTACATCAGTAAGATATCATACATATGTGAGGTTTATCATTTATGGCCAAACTATGCACCGTAGGGGCATTTTGGTCATTTCACATATGTTTTAAGGACAAAACTGGAAGTCTGAGTTCAAGACTTATACTTACTGTTAAAATATAAAAATTCATTTATTAAATCAGTTGGTATCAAGTCTTAGGTGTTAAATATGGTTTTAAACCATACTATGCGCCTAATTTGCGTAAAAGTCGATAATTGACGATATTTGAGGTGTTTATGGAATTCTGAGATTTTGATCAGTCTTGAATGTTCAAAATATTTTATTTTTCATATAAAATCAGTAGGAAAAGGTTTGGTATGTTATTGATATGTAAATCTCATTTTATTAATGAAAAGGGCATTATCGTCAATTCCTGAATTCATACAAGAACTCTATGTTATGGTCAGTATAAAATTCCAAAAATCCCAAAAATTATATCATAACAGTGGGTAATGAGTTTGGTGCCAAAATCTGGGTTTAAACATGATTTATGCTAAAAATGTCATTTAATTAACAAAAAGTTTCATTTTATGCTATCTTGCATAACTTTAGTTTGAGACTAAAAACTGATGTCAAATTTTGTGGACATACTTATATATCAGTAATAAATCTTTTTGTCCTCTCACATTTTCAAAAATCTCGTTTTTATAACATAAGGGCATAATAGTCAAATTTAAGCATATTAACGGAACATGTGCAAAAACTCAGATTTCTAATATGATCGTATAATATAACCTTATAGGGTTACGCTACATTAAATTACGATCATAACGGAACCTAAAATCAGTATCAAACAAATCTAATTCGGTTTATAATCAAAAGTCAACGCAGAAGTCAAACTTCACGACTTTCGGTTGCGAACCGACCCTAAAACTGGAATTGACGAGCCGAACATGTTTACACATGTTCTAATAATTATTACCAAGTTGTTTAAGTGATAAAATGTAGTTTAGAACATTTCTAAACTCATATCGCAATTATTTCAAAAACTGCTCCCTTGACTTTTTAAAACAATATTAAGTTGACTCGTCAATTGACCAAGCATACGTGATTCTTAGGATGTGCCCTTTTAAGGGTTTAACACCTACCTAATTACGATCACGTAGCCATATTCGTTGCGAACAATGGCTCAACCATTTACGGTCTTACTAAAAGTCAAAGCGTTCGTCGTAAACGCTTGACTTTTTAGCTTTAAATGACAAATAAAATAAACTAGTCATGAAAGGACACTTACATAAGGTCCTAGGGACTGAAAATAACTCAGAGAAGGTTCCAAAATATTCAGGATCCTCTATGATTGAGAGATATGCAGATTGGAATTGAAAGGTGCAAATGATAATGTGAAAGTGGAAGCCTATTTATAGTTTTCAAGCCCTCATATAATCTTGCCAAGTGTAATTGGGATGCAATGTGATCATCACATGTGTATTACAGGTTTTGAAATCAGTAGGCAAGTCCATGGTTTTATAAAAATGGTTTTATTTGTGAGTGCTCATAAAAAAAAGAAACCAGCAAATATAAATCAGTCTGCTGTTGCTGCTGTTACTCGCGGCCCGCGTAGGCAGCCCAGGGGGGCTTCACGGCCCGCCAAGCTGTCCAGCCCAGCCACAAAGTTTGGCAGTTTGCTGCATTTGGTCCCTGTCCTCATTTATGCATATATTAGGTTTCAAAAATGACTAGATCAGTCCCTGCATTCATGTTAATCCATTTTTGACTTTTGAAAATGTCCAGATCAGTCTTTGCACTCTTTTTAATCATGTTTAGACTTTTGAAAATGTCCAGATCAGTCCCTGACTTCATTAAGCAAGCTTTACTTTCAGAATTGACATAATTGGCACATAACTTTCAAATTTCACGTATATCTTCATTATAAGGTGTGAAAGTGTTAGTGGTCAATCTTTGGCACACTCGGGAGTTTGACTGAGCATAATGGAGTTCCCGTTTCATTCAAAAGACCTCTCAAAAGCGTAGTTTCACCTGTTGACGTGTTTAGTCCTTTTAACGCACAAAGGTGTGCGTAATATTGTTTAACGATATCAAAGCCTTCCATGGCCCATATTAGGCATTCCCGAGCGTATGACCGAACATCGCAGAGTTTCTAGTTCGCTTAAATGATCATTCTATGGTGTAGTTTTTGAAGTTGATGCTTTTGGTCCCTCTAACGCGCAAACTTATGCGTATTTATGTTTAATAGCATCAAATCCTTGTGCAATCCATATTAAGCATTCTCAGGAATATAATTGCACTTCATAATACTTCGGGTTCATTAAAAGGTCATTTAGAGGTATAATTAAACATATTGACGCTTTTAACCCCTTTAACTTGCAAGGTTGCGTGTAACGTCACTTATAGGCATAAAAGCCTTAGATGGCCAATATTAGGTATTCGCGAGAGTATAATCACACATCATGAAGCTCTCGGTTTGTTAAAAGGTCACTCAGAGGTAAGAATTAACATGTTGACGCTTTTGACCCTTCCACGCGCAAACTTTCAAATAATTATGCAAACGGCTCCTCTCGACCAACAAGTGGCTCATTTGTGAATATGAATACCGTATATTGTTATTCAGGGGCTTAGTTTAAGCATGTTAACACTTCTAGTCCTTTCACATTCAAAGTTTTTTTTTATTTTTCGCAAAATTAGTCCTATATAGTCAACGTTTGACTTCATTAGGGTTTAGTACATGTGTCAACTCATCATTGTTCGTGACTTTACGAGGTGTTACAGTCACAACCGCACTACCGTGCCAATCCGAGATCGCTGAATTAATGTTGGCGGTAATTAATGTTGCACTGCCATGACGATTTTGGCACTACCGTGAGTCTCGG
Source organism: Helianthus tuberosus (assembly GCA_030545235.1). Classification (NCBI taxonomy): domain Eukaryota; kingdom Viridiplantae; phylum Streptophyta; class Magnoliopsida; order Asterales; family Asteraceae; genus Helianthus; species Helianthus tuberosus. The sequence continues at coordinate 63,227 of JARYGA010036794.1, read as the reverse complement.
AATCGCAGTTCTGGTTCACTGTTTTGGTTCTGATTTCGGATTGGCACTGTCATGCCGTTCAAATGCATGACCGTGCGGTTTGAAAATTCATCAGAAATCAGTTTCATTCACTGATTTTAACTTTTATAATTCAAAATCTAACTTTTAATTAGTGAATAGACATCAAATCAGTGATCAGAACTATCAATTTAGCATCAACCTTCGAGAACAAGGGTTTATTTGACTTTATGAAGAAAACCCCCAAATTTCTTGATTCAAAACCCCAGATCTACATCAGAAACCTAGATTAAATCTGGAAAAAAAAAGTGGGAAACATACCCTGGATGAAGATTGGAGTGAAATCTAAGCAAAAATTGGTTGATTTTAGGGTGTGGGCGACCTAGAACTCCCATGCGGTTGTTAGGGTTTTGAAATAATGTGAAATTTTTACTGCAAGTTCGCTTAAATACCCTCTTTTTACTGTTGAGATTTTCACTTGCACGGTCATGCGACCTGTCGCACGGTCATGCCAATCCGGATCGCACTCCTGGTTTGCCTGATAGTGTCGTGTTGCACGGTAGTGCAGTCGAATCCGTGCGAGTCCGGAGACTATCCGGTGCACTAGTTCTGGTTTAGTCCAACTACGAAGCGCATGACCGCGCCAATGACCGCACGGTGGTACGTCACATGGGCATCTTCTGGTCAGTTTTAACAGCATGTGTTTAACTTCGTATTTTCACCTAATTTTTCCATTTTTGCAAGATTTTATATATTTTAACAGTAAATCAACTTCAACACTTCAAAAGTTATGGATCAAACTTGTATGTGCCTACGTTTAAACCGAAAAATTAACGAACTAGGAAATAAATATGATAAACTAATATGTACATGGTTACCATTAGCGTGTGAAAACACGCTCGCTAAATTTTTCAGCGAGTCGATAGCTAGACTCATTCTCCCCATACTTTTTTTAAGCGTGCGTGATGTGGAGTTCGAGAATTTCCTCCACCGAGTCAACCGGTCCTTTGATGTAAATTTTTTAACCGATGACCGTTTACTTTGAAACTTGCCCCGTTCGGATCCTCGATAGTTACGGCCCCGTACGGAAATATTTCTTTAACTGTGTACGGACTCATCCATTGGGATTTCAACTTCGCGGGGAATAAACGCAATCTTGAGTTATATAACAAGACAAGATCTCCTATACGGAAATCTTTATACCTCTTGTCATGAAATCTCTTGACTTCTTCCTTGTATCTGCTAGAACCTTCGTAGGCATGACTTCTTAGCTCCTCAAGCTCGTGGATTTGCAGAAAACGGGCTTCACCTCCGCTTTTCAAATCCATATTTGACGTTTTCAAGGTCCAGAATGCCTTGTGTTCTAGCTCGACTAGTAGATGACAGGCTTTTCCATAAACCAACCTAAAGGGAGTGGTCCCGATAGGTGTCTTGAATGCTGTTCTAAAAGCCCATAGAGCGTCATCTAACTTAACTGGCCAATCCTTGCGGTTGTTATTAATGGATCGCTCAAGGATTCTTTTCAAACCCCGATTCGTGACCTCCACTTGCCCGCTCGTTTGAGGATGGTATGGCGTAGCCAATCTATGATGAACACCATAACAGGACAAGGCTAGTTCTAACTGTGTATTACAAAAATGTGTTCCTCGGTCACTGATCAGTGCTTTTGGAGCACCAAATCGGGCAAACAAACTTTTTAAGAACCTCACAACCACCCTAGCATCGTTTGTGGGCAAAGCTTGAGCTTCGACCCATTTTGAGACATTGTCTACAGCAACTAGGATGTATTTGTTACCTCGTGAGGCTGGAAATGGACCGATGAAGTCAATACCCCATATATCGAAGACTTCACAGACTTGCATTGGATGTTAAGGCATTTCATTACGTGCGGAGATATTTGTTGCCCTCTGGCAAGTATCGCACACTCTAACCCATTTATGTGCGTCACGAAAGATAGTGGGCCAGTAAAACCCAGAGTCTAACACTTTCTTTGCAGTGTAATTTGCTTCATGATGACCTCCGGTGGGCCCCTCGTGACAGTGGCGTAGAATGCTAGCTGCCTCCTCTCCAAATACACATCTTCGGATCACCTGATCGGCTCCGACTCTAAACAAGTATGGTTCGCCCTAGATATAATATTTTAAGTCTGCAAAGAACTTCCTCTTTTGCTGGTATGATAATCCTTTTATAAGGATTCCACATGCGAGGTATTTTGCAAAGTCAGCGAACCAAGGTGACTCGTCATTCGTCTCGATACTCAAAAGGAATTCGTGGGGGAAATTGTCATTTATTGGTTCCTCCAGTGAATTTTCAGAATTACCATGCTCAAGTCTCGAGAAATGGTCGAATGCAACATTTAAAGCTCCCTTTTTGTCTTGGATCTCAATGTCAAATTCTTGTAGTAACAAGATCCATCTGATAAGACGCGGTTTTGCTTCTTGTTTGCTAAAAAGGTATTTGATAGCTGCATGATCCGTATACACAATTGTTTTGGACAACACAAGGTACGACCTGAATTTGTCAAAAGCATAAACTACTGCCAAAAGCTCTTTCTCTGTAGTCGTGTAATTCTCTTGGGCATCGTGTAGAGTTTTGCTGGCATAGTAAATAGGATGAAAATGCTTATCCCTTCGTTGTCCTAAGACTGCTCCTATTTCGAAATCACTGGCGTCGCACATTATCTCAAATGGCAACGCCCAGTCTGGTGCAACTAGAATTGGGGCTTCAATAAGTCTTTGTTTCAGCTGCTTGAATACTTTCATGCATTCTTCTGAAAACACAAATGGAGCGTCTTTTTCTAACAAACGGGTCATAGCTCTTGCAATTTTCGTAAAGTCTTTTATGAATCGCCTATAGAACCCTGCATGACCCAGGAAACTTATAATCGCTCTGACTGAGGTAGGGGGAGGAAGTTTAGAAATGATATCCACTTTTGCTGGATCAACTTCCAACCCGACTTCAGAGATCTTGTGCCCGAGAACTACCCCTTCCTTCACTATGAAGTGACATTTCTCCCAGTTAAGCATAAGAATAGTTTCCTCACATCTCATTAACATTCTTTTCAGATTTCCAAGGCATTGATGGAAAGAACTCCCGAACACTGAGAAATCATCCATGAATACTTCCATTGAGTCTTCAATCATGTCATGGAAAATGGCTACCATGCAGCGCTGAAACGTGATTGGTGCATTACACAGCCCAAAAGGCATACACCGGTAGGCGAATGTGCCGAAAGGACATGTGAAAGTAGTCTTTTCCTGATCCTCAGGAGCGATAGGAATTTGAAAATACCCTAAAAACCCATCCAAAAAACAGAAATATGACTTCCCCGAAAGACGTTCCAACATCTGGTCGATGAATGGAAGCGGGAAGTGGTCCTTACGAGTGGCATCGTTGAGTTTGCGGTAATCGATGCAAACTCGCCATCCGGTGATGGTACGGGTTGGAATAAGTTCATTCCTATCATTTGGAACTACAGTAATACCACCTTTCTTGGGTACTACTTGCACTGGACTTACCCAAACAGAATCAGATATAGGATAAATCAGCCCTGCATCTAACAACTTGATTACTTCTTTCTTCACCACGTCTTGCATATTTGGATTCAAACGCCTTTGATGTTGTGCACTAGGCTTGTAATCATCCTCCATTAGAATCTTATGAGTACAAAAAGAAGGATTAATGCCTTTGATATCCATAATCTTCCACGCCATGGCTTTCTTATGGAGCTTTAGATCCTTGAGAAGCTGTCTCTTTTCCTCTTTTACTAAAGATGCTGAAATGATGACTAGCAAGTGACACTCCTCGTCTAGAAATGCATACTCGAGATGCGGTGGGAGTTCTTTCAACTCTAAAGACGGTGGATCTTCAACCAAAGGTTTTGACTTTTCTTCAACTTCACGGTTAATTTCCACTAATTGATCGGGACTTTGGGAACCATCATCACCGATTTGGCAAACCGGCTGCTCAAGTTCGTGGCCCTCCTGTGAAATGCCATTTAGGTTCCCACACAATAGATGTGTGTCCGTATCAATTTCTTCAATCGTGCCTTGGAAATAAGAGCTTACACAAGTGTCCAAAATGTCGACATAGTAAAGCATGTCATCGTGACTTTGCGGATGTTGCATTGATCTTTTAATATCAAAAGTCACGTGCGCGTCATTTACTCGGAGCATGATTTGGCCAGCTGCCACATCAACAATCGTCCTCGCAGTATTGAGGAATGGGCGTCCAAGTATTAATGGCACTTTTGAGTCTTCGTCCATGTCAAGAATAACAAAATCCACGGGAAAAACAAATTTATCTATTTTAACAAGCATATTTTCAACGAATCCACGCGGGTACTTGATTGAACGGTCTGCAAGTCGAATGCTCATTCTGGTGGGTGAAGGTTCACCCAGATCTAATTTAGCAAAGACCTTATAAGGCATAAGGTTTATGCTAACTCCTAAATCAGCTAATGTGTGACTGACAGACATGCTGCCGATGAGGCTGGGAAGAGTAAAACTGCCCGGATCTCCCATCTTTTCAGGTAAACGATTTTGGAGAAGGGCTGAACAGTTTTCATTCATCAACACACAAGACAAGCTTTCAAGTTTCTTCTTGTTTGTGAGGATGTCTTTTAAGAACTTTGCGCATTTAGGCATTTGAGCCAATGCCTCAACAAATGGTATATTTATATGTATTTTTTTAAACATTTCTAAAAATTTACCATGTTGTTCATCGTTCTTTTGCTTCTTCAGTCTGCTAGGATATGGAACTGGAGGAGTATAATCTGCTACTGGCTCCTGGAGATGTACTGTACTTGCTGGGACTCGCCTAGCGTGCACCTCGTCCGAAGCGTCAGTTTGGACCTTCTCAGTGATCGGTGGTGAGTCCGATTTGTCAGGTCTCGTGGTTTTACCACTCCTCATCATTACTACATTAAAATGCCTTCTCGAGTTTGGTTCTGTGTTACCTGGAAGACTACCTTGGGGTCTTTCAGACAACATCTTGGCCAATTGGCTGACTTTATTCTCAATGGTTTGTATTGAAGCCTTCTGGCTCCGCATTTCCCCTTCCTGTGCCATGAAACACTCCTCATGCTACTGGTATGGCTTTTCAGATATTTGGTTGGCATTGTTGGAGTTGTTTAACAGCTGTGCCATCATCTCCTCTAGTTTTGAGTTGTTTTGAGAGGCTTGTGGCTGGGAATTGCTTCCTGAACCTAAATTATTGTAACGTGGTTGAAAAGATTGCCCTTGAGGCTGAAAAGATTGCCCCTGGGGATGAAAGGTTTGCCCCTGAGGCTGTTGTGGCGCGGGAGCGCGTTGAGCATATCCGAGTGGGTTTTGGTTATTGGAATTAGATTTCCACCCAAAGTTTGGGTGATTCCTCCATCCCAGATTGTACGTGTTGCTATAGGGGTTATTTTGGGGCCTAATTTGATTTCCCAAATAGTCCACCTCTTCGTGGCCTGTAAACATAACACCCTGCTCACAAGTACCTGGCTCATGTGACACTCCACACTGCTTACATGATGATTGTACCTGCGAAACGTCCTGAGCTTGATCAAACCTTGCTGCCAAAGCTCCAATCTGTGCTGTAAGAGCCGTATATGTATCCACTTGATGAACTCCAAGAATAGATGATGCTTTATTTCGCACACCACTGTGACGACAACTCGACTTCAAGGTAGCTTTTTCTATAATTGCGTAGGCTTACATTGGTGTTTTAGTTCCAAGATCGTCTCCTGCATATACGTCTATACGTTCTTGTGAGTCGTAGTTGAGTCCTTGGTAGAAGTTCAACACAAGTTGCCTTTTGGACAACCCATGATGTGGAACATCGATCAGAAGATCTTTGAACCTCTCCCAAGCTGCGTGTAGAGATTCTCCTTCATCCTGTTTGAATGTCATTATACGGTTCTTAAGCTTAGCTGTCTTTTCCAGCGGGAAGTATTTTTGCATAAAAAGATCTGCCATCTCGTTCCAAGGCGTGATGGACCCTGCTGGAAGTGACAAAATCCAAGATCGGGCTTTGTCACGCAAAGAAAATGGAAAGATTCGCAAACGAATTGCGTCTTCAGAAACGTCTCTAATTTTAAAAAGTCGAGCACACTTCGAGAAATGAAGCGATGTGCCGACCTGGATCTTCGTGATCCTTCCTATCAAACTGCACAGAATTTTGTAACATGTTAATAATACTAGATTTAATTTCAAAACTCGGTGCTGCAATCGTAGGTCGGGCGATGCTCGGTAGCAAGCCCTCTCCTCCTGGACGGCCGGTCTCATTCAAAGGTTGGTCGTCCTCTGCCATGATGCTTCCTCTGTCGTCCTCTGAACTCTCGCTGCCAGAAAGTACCACTGGTTCGTCGATTGTGGCCGCAATCCTTTGTGCAACGACAAGCGATCTTTCACGAAGCCCCATACTTCTTCTTAGGTTATTTTCTGGTTCGTTGGCTAGCTCAGCATTAGCAGGTACAGGGGTCGTGCACATTAACCTACAAATAAGGAAAGCATTATACAGAAAAAAGAACATAATAATAATATAAACAATATAAATATAAGTAATAATACTATCGTATAATATACAAATATATACAATTTATTATACATATCTATTTATCTATTTACTTGTTTATTGACTTATTTACATCCGAAAACCTTTTTTTGTGTCAGAAAATCTGATAAGTTCTGATAAAAATTTGATGAAAATTTTCTTTCCATCAGAATTTCTGATAAATCCATCAGAATTTACAAGAAAATCTGGTAAATTTATCAGAAACGAAAATAATGTTTTTAGAAAATCTAATGGGTTTATCAGAATCCATCAGAAAAAACTGATAAACTCATCAGAAGTTACCAGAAAATTTGATGATTTTATCAGAAAGTTGTATTTTATTTATTTTCGCAAAGGAGATGAATAAATAAATAAATAAATAAGTGCAAATAAATGAATGGATAAGCGGTTAACTAAATAAATAAATGTAAATAAATGCATAAAAAATAAATAAATAAATAAGCGGTTCGACGTACGAACACGGGAATAAATAACTGAATTGAAATAAATGAAATACTGAAATAACTGTACTGGAATAAAATAAATAAATTGAATAAATAAATAAATAAATGTAAATGGTTCGATTCTGAACACATAACTGAATTAAATAAACAATTGAAATAAAGAAAATGTTAGTTGAACAATCAAAAAAAAGTTAGTATGTTAGTGGGTTAGTAAAGTTAGTCAGTTAGATGGTTAGTAAAGCAGAAAAAGAAAAGTTAGTCAAAAGTTAGTCTCACTGGGCGTGCCAGGTTAAATATTAACATGTTAGTAAATAAAAGAAAACAAATAGATATAAGAATGTACGAATATTCACAAGTATTCACAGTATGTACACCGGTAAAATAATGACTTGGATTGTTCTGAAAATTCGCCGTGTCCCCGGCAATGGCGCCAAAAACTTGACGTACGTGGTTTATACATGTATTTACAATATTTTCACACGCAACGAACTGGGTTTTAATATTTATAAAAAATGGTTTATAACTTAACATTAAAACACACACAACAAAAGACAAGTGTATCCCGTCATATATGTAGCAAAGTATTGGTAAGAGCCAGATATCGATCCATGGAACACGGGCGTTATTAAGTACTAAATCTTTGTCACTATTTTACCAGATAAAAGGATAGATGAATGGTTGTTTAACTAAAATTATATCTAAAACATAATAGACTCCAAATATGAAAAATAAATATTATCTTGTTTCACAAACAACCTAAACATGTTATCTAGATATGTCACAAAAGCACTTAATCAATTTTCCAATTGCAAGACAGCTAGTTACCGGGTCTGGATTTCTAGCATTATGATTCTTCGGAAAGTTAACGCGATGGTCACACGTTAACCACCTAAATCATTCATTAGCGAGCTATTGATATTTATTCATGTGAATCTTTAAAGATAGGTTATTTACCGGGTCTGGATTCCTAACCTCACTTATCAAAGAAAGCAATACCAATGGTCACAATACAGCCACGAGGATAAGCAATTAAGTAGATCATATAACAAACTATTTCACCTTTACAAGTCTTGAACACAAATCTACCATGTCAGCAATTTCAGACCAAAACTACTAAACAAGGATCATAAACCATGTTCAAGAACATGTAATCAACACAATATAATTCGTTAGAACCCTTACGTGCAAGAAAGCATTCCTAATCAAAATAAGATATATCTTGTATAAAACCAATACCCTGGTCCGGTTTCATGGTGTAAACAAAGTCTACAAACAAGTGATTAATCAAGAAATAGTTACCATCCCACTAACCACAGATTCATTATCCAAGATAATCAAACATAATCAGGAACTCAACATCAATGAAACATTCATTATATAATCATGAAGATTCAACATAAAAAGTACTAAAGATTCATATAAACAAGATTACAACAAAAAGATTATTCAAGAAACAAGTTCATTTCTACTATTACATAAACTAACATCAGCTCAATACTTGAATAATGATCAGAATACATGTATAAGAACAAGGAATCGAACCATAAACAAGCAAGTAATTGATGGGTTGGATCGGTTATGCTTCCACTTGATCTTGAAGCTTCAAAGTGGTCTGATCAGGACTGCTTCGGAACCCAGAAATCGCCCAGAAACATGGAGAAAACCCCAACATTTAAACCAGTAGCGAATGGCTCTATTTATAGGCAATTTCTGGTTTAGCACGGTCGTGCCAATGGGTCGCACAGTCGTGCGGCAGGTCTTGTCGGGTGACGGCATTTCTTCGATCCCGGATCAGACAAATGGACTAGTGGACAAGTTGTCTGAGTCATCAGATTGGCACGGTCATGCCGATGGTCGCACGGTAGTGCGAGGTCATCAGAATTATGATCAGAAATCTTGGTCTGGCTGGTGCACGGTCATGCGGCGGGTCGCACGGTAGTGCGGCCCGGGAAAACATCGGCACCATCAGTCGCACTGGCAGTGCTTCGTTTAAGACCTGAAAATATAAAAGTGCCGGATTTGGTACCTAAACGTCATGGTTTCGGTAAAAGACGCTTAAAACAGAAGTTTTTTGGGGGATAAAAAATGTATAATTTAACGTATATCACTCCAATAGGTGAGAAAAGTACCCCCATATTTTTGAATAAAATCTCGAGGTCGAGATTTCTTTTAAGGGGGTAAGGATGTAACACCTCAGAAATTTGTGTCGAATTATATGAAGACACGTGTCCGCCCGCTTAACTCTCATTTATGCCACGTTGTTTGGCGAGAGGGACTAGATATGTAAAAATTAATGGAAGAATATTGTGGAGAGACCATTTATGTCAACATACCATTTTTGACCTCTGAGTGACGCTTACGGACCGTAAGCCATATGTGCTTATGGATCGTAAGCTAAGAATTATGTTGTCACTGGCAGTCGGTTACGGACTGTATGCTTTATACGCTTATGGTCCGCAAGAAAATTCAAATCTGTGTGCGCAAGGTCCTTACGGACCGTAAGACTTGATCCCTTACGGTCCGTAAGGGACCTGCAGATGGCAGAATGTTTGATGCCCAAGGAATCTGCCCTCTTGCCACCTTTCACGCAAAATACCACTCCCCTTCAGCTCTTTACACCTCACTACACACCTGGAGTCAACCTAGATCAGTTCATAACACCCGGATCAATCTTATAACACATCCTCTAGTATAAATAGCAAGCCTTGCTACTTCATTTCCTTGCTCATTTATTTCATATCTCCTCTCTACACTCTTGGAGTGCCTTCTGATCTATAGAGGGCCCCATCTTGAGTTCAACTTTCTTCTGGAATACAAGTAAGTATTCCTTCCTAGGTATTTCATTTTTATAGGCTAAGTATTTAGCCGAAAGTCAAGCAAATTGACTTTTGCTTTGACTTTCGGTTAAGACCATTATGGTCCAGCCATTGTTCGAATCGAACATGAAAACGTGATCATAATAAGGTAGGTGTTATTCCCTTAAAAGGGCACCTCCTGGAAAACACGTTAAGTTGGTCAAATGACAGGTCAAAGTTATGTTCAATAAAAAGTCAAAAAACACAGTTTTCGAAAAACTATAAAATGAACTTGTAAATGTTTAAACACATTTTTTTGACACCAAATAAGTTGGTAAATAATATTAGAACGTGTCTAAGCAAGTTCAACCTGTCATTCCAGTTTATACCTTGCTTCGCAACCGAAAGTCAAGCAGTTTGACTTCTGCTTTGACTTACGATTCTGACCCGAATTAGCAAACTTAGCTACTGATTCTTAGTTGCATTATGATCATAATTATATGTAGGATAACCCTGTGGTTATACTACTTGATCATAATCAGTTGTCGGGTTTTTACACAAGTTCATACATTATGCCTTAAATTGCCGAAAATGCCTTTTTGGTGTATAACTTGGTTTTAAACAATGATGAACTTAATCCAGTCACCCAATACCGCCTATGCGCGTACGATTAGCTTATATAACTTAGTTTATGTAAGTTAACCGAATTGGGTCAAACTCTTTCGATTTCTTTCAAATTCCATAATGTAATTATGTTTATCCATATTATACAAGCACGGGGTATCCTCGGCTCATTTGTTTTTACTGAATGTAACCTCATTTATAGGGGTGTGCATATTTTGGTTTGGTTATTATCCTTAACGAAAATTGAATTTGGAGTAATCGGTTAATCTTCTTTAGAGTGAATTGCAAGTTTTGTCCTTTATGTTTATAACAAGTTTCAAGCGGTGTGCTTTACCTTTGAAATTGATGAGTTTTGTACTTTAAGTTTCAGATTGTTGCACGGTGTGTCCTTTGACCCTAACCCAGTTATTTTTTTTAGTTAAATTTAGTCATGTGTAAGGCACATGAGGACAATTTTGTCATTTTACCTTTACAGGGACTAAATGTGTATATAACTTAAATTACCCAACCATCTTTAAAAAAATAAAATACTTTCTCATTCTCTCTCTCTCCCTCTCCCACGTACCACCACCATCATCATCCATCCCACACCTACTGATCCACCGTCCATCCACCATCATAATTTCGACCAACCATAAAAAAAGATACAAACAGGGTATGGTCTGTGATTTTTCCGGAAAATCGTCGCTTTGATTTCTTCCATTGCCGTGGCATCTTTTACACGCTTCCACCATCGTCTTCTACAACCAATATATGTACTCTTCTTAAACAATTATGAATCTAGATCTAATCCGAATCACACTATTGTGATTTTCCCCAATTTAATCGGTCTTAACTTACGTCATTTTTATCGATTTCAACGTGTTTAAGTTTCTATTGAGGTATGAATGTTTCGGAACTATTATTGGTTTTTGCTATGTGTATCATGCTAGTTAAAATTTGTGTGAATTTAAGACTTTAAAGTTATGAAGTGTTTTAGAGTTTTCTATTTTCAAACTAAGTTGTGAGTTCAGATTTGAAGATACATTAAGAAATAGTTTACAATCCGAATCGAGAGTGTTCGACGTTGGTGGCTGAGGTGCCCCACTTGTAATTCTTGTTACTTGAATTAAGATGAAAGTGATCAAGATTTTGTTAATTTGTTTTAATGTTACGAACTTCTTCTGTTGAGATTTGAGGATGTTTGGGCAAGATAATAGATCGTAGAATTGATGATTAACAGGTTAAAAATTGCAATTTACATCTAAAGTTTTAAGAAAGATTTGTGATTTTGGGCATCATTTTTTAAAGAAAGAATGAAAGTTATGATGTTTATTATTTCTTGATGTGAATTGTTTAAGAACCAAACAAATGTTATTCAGATTTTATAGTTTAACATTGTTACGTCATTGTTGGAACTTGCAATTGGTTCAAGTGAAGAGTGATGAAGTTGGGAGGTAGTGAAACCCAAACTTGAAGTGGGGGGTTGATCACATATCTAAATATAAGTGAAGTTGAGGGTTTGTAGCGGGTCTGAAATCATAGATTTGAAATGCGAGGTGGGCGGTGGATCAGCAGGTTTGGGGTGGATGATGAGGAGGATGATGATGATGGTGGTACATGGGAGAGGAAGAGAGATAGAGCTAAGAGAGAGAGAGGGGGAGAGAATGAGAAAGTAGTTTATTTTTTAAAGAGTAAACTTCCATTTTGCTCCCTGTGGTTTGGTCATTTTAACGGTTTTGCTCCAATAGTTTAAAAATAGCCATTTTCCTCCCTGATCTTTCGAGTTTGTCGCCAGTTTGCTCCCTAATCTTTCGAGTTTGTCGCCAGTTTCCTCCCTGATGGAGTTAGAGGCTGGGAGCAAAATGAAGATAAGTTAGAAAAATCAGGGAGGAAAATGGCTATTTTTAAACTATTGGAGCAAAAACGTTAAAATGAACAAACCACAGGGAGCAAAACGGAAGTTTACTCTTTTTTAAATGGTTGGGTAATTTGAGTTATATACACATTTAGTCCTTGTAAAGGTAAAGTGACAAAATTGGCCTCATATGTAAGGTACATGACCAAATTTAACTAAAAAAAAGAACTGGGTTATGGTCAAAGGACAAACCGTGCAACAATCTGAAACATAAAGTACAAAATTCATCAATTTTAAAGGTAAAGGACAGCGCTTGAAACTTAGTATAAAGATAAAGGACAAAATTTGCAATTCACTCTCTTCTTTATTAGCCAATTGGTTTTCAGTTAATCAGTTCGGTTTATTCAATTAGTTTGTCGGTTTTCAGTTTAGTTCGGTTAATTTTGGTTAATAATAACCAAACCTCGGCTAAAAAATTGATTAGAATTACATGACATAGAGGTATAAACACATTAAATGGATGTATAAATACATGAAATGGAGGCATAAAACATAAAATACATGAAATGTAGTTATAAAAGCTAAAAATATATGTATATATGAATAGTTTGATTCGTTTAACCGAAAGGACAAAAAAACTGATAACCGATTTTATGTTAATTCGTCTTTTAGTTAATCAAATTTCGGCTAGTTCAGTTTATTTTTATTCAGTTTCGTCGAATTTTGGTTTGGTCTCGATTATTGCTCACCCCTATCTCATTTTCTTACTAAATTAGTAATATGAACTCTTTACTTTACTTTTACTCATATATATCAGTACTCACCCTTTAAAAAAAATTTAGTTTTATATTCTATAAGCAAAGTTCTTGCTTTCTAGACATGTTCTAAGAATCTTCATAAAAGATATTTCAATAAATGTTGTTCGAAAAGTTATTATGGAATTATAAGGATTACCTTTTTCTTTATGGATTATTGGTTTCAAAGAGGTTAGACTATGGGGTATGGGGCGGGGTTGGGGCGTGGGTTGGCTGATAATGCCTAAGCCACCATTCCGGGTGGGCTTGGGTTTGGGCGTGGTTCAAGGGGCGGGAGTTTAAGGTCGGGCGTGGGGCGGGTCTATCAATATGACATGGCGGGCTCTCAATGGCCAAACCAACTAGCCGTTGGCCAACGGCTATGTGTAAAAAAAAAAAAAAAATTCACTATAAAACTCACACTTCTATTCTTTTTTTACCACATCCAACCACAATACACTCCACCTCTTCTATAATCATCTTTATTCTCATTCTACAATACGAAAAATGAATCCTCATAATCGTGGTTTTGACCCGAACAACCCGTGGGCATTCCAAGAAAATCCTAGCCCACCACCCAATCGTTCAATGCCTCCTCCATTTTTAATACACTCCACTATGCCCGATGTGGCGGGTTACGCATCGTATCTCTCGAATCGTGTGTATACTAACTTCCCTCACACCGACGATTCTATACCTAGCCCGTTTTCACAAACGCCCATCAACATTTCACCAACCTCCATCAACCTTTCCCAAACCGAAACCATCCCCGAAACTCAACCCCCCATCGATGGTCCTTCCGCATCCAAACCCATCAAAAAGAGAAGTCACAAGAAAAAAGCCGAGGCCGAGAAAGCACTTGAAAGTGCCAAACGAAAACAACAAAGATGGGTTGTTAATGAAGAACTTGCATTGGCGAGGGCTTGGCTTCAACAATCTCAACATCCAACTTTATGTATTTTTAAATATTTTGTAGCCCTTATTTTAATATTTATGTTTTTTTATATAACTTTGTAATATATTAAATTTTGTTTTGATTAAAATAGGAAATTCTCAACATAGAAGTCATTTGTGGGAAGCGAGTAGTAAAGCATTCCATGAAGAAATGGAAAGAGAGGTTTATCGTGAAAACGATAGCTTATCCTCGAAGTGGACCGAGATAAGCGGGCAACTCACCAAATTTAGTGGTTTTTTAAATAAAGTAAAGCAAAACCCAAAAAGTGGTGAAACCGAAGCCGACTTTGTGACAAATGCATTGGTTACATACAAAACGAATGTGGGGAGCGACTTCCGTTTCATGCATTGTTGGAAGATTTGTAAGTTCCATCCCAAGTGGGCGAATACCCCCAGTGGTAGCGAAACTAACACGTCTTCCAGAAGGTCAAGGACACCCTCGTCCCAAGCCCAATCGGATGCACGAGATCAAGAGTTGGAGGACTTTCTGGATGATTCGCCAAACCGGCCTGAATACGGAAGAGATGCCGCAAAAAGGCGTGATCAAAAATCAAGATCGGGTACGGCATCGCCTTCAGTTGGGAGTTCAGGCTCGCGTAGGGGAGTATACAGCGATCAGTTGGATGACATTGCAAGCAAGTTAGATACATTCAACGTATTCCAACAACAAAGGGCCGAAATTCGGAAGAACAAAGAAGTTCGGGAAGCCCTGAAACAAAGACGAGATGATATGAAATTTCTAGCCCAGCCCATCGATCACCTATCAGGTGAAGAGTTGGAACTAATGTTGGAGACGAGAGAAGAGATAAAGAAAAAATATTACAAGCACTAGGAATTTTTTTATGTATTTTTCTTTACTTAAAAAACATTATTTTAAAATTTAAATTTTTTGTTTTAAAAATAATTTAAATAGCAGTTTGGGCTGGCCACGCCCCAAACCCCCGCCCCACCATACCGTCTTCAATGTGGGTCAGCCTAACGAAGCCCACCCAAGCCACGTGTCGGGCCACACCCCAAACCTCTGCCCCACCATACCCCACGATCTTATGCACAAGAAGGGTTTAGAGCATCAATCAGTTGTTTGGTCCTATTCATAAAAGCTAAAATGCTTTTGTATAAAGGTTCATTCAATGATTAAGCTATGTTTTAATATTACAATAATAATATAAAGATTTTTATATATTTGCTAATGTAATAAAATACTAATTTAAAGATTTGAGTGTTATGCCGGATTTTTGCCCTATAACACGACTACTTCCTAGGTAGATGTATAACTTAAAATGTCATTTTAAAATCGAATGTATAACTTAAAAATGTCTTTTTAAAATCGAGAGTAAAGGACGTCATGAAATTAATAATCCAATCACAATTATAACACGACACTTTATCTAAATGGATTAAACAGTTTCAATTTCACATATTATTGATGTTTTAATTATAATCGAGTTGTGTTATCAAATTAAAAACGGGGTTAACAGGTTGTATTGAACTTCTAACCAGATCCCAAAGGGTTGATGGGTTAATCTTATAGATTTTACACTTTTTAGAAGAAAAAAAATCTCCAACTATATTTAAGAACTGATCATATTTGTTTTTTATTTGTTTACTAGGGTTAAGTTATTATACAACACTACTACAAAAATGTAGCATTAAACGGTGTTAAGGATTTGTTTTAGACGGTGTTAAAGTAATAACACCGTCTTAAAACCAATACCAATATGAAGTTAAGCTCTTTTAAATAAAATATTGAGTTAAATGCTTGGTTGGTCCTTGTGGTTTGCAAAAATTTCATACTTGATCCTAGTGGTTTACTAATTACTCGCGTGGTCCCAAAAGTTGTCAAAAATGAACTCGGTTGGTCCCCTAACCTAACCTCTATTAAATTTCTCAGTTAACTATGTGTGAAATGACTATATTACCCTTAGAACAATTAAAAAAAGAATAATTATTAATAAATTCAAGTGGGTCTCATTTCCTACCCCTACCCCTCCCCCACCCCACCTTCTTCTTCAATCTTTCATCGCCAACATCAATCGTCCCTGTTTTATGAAATAAAACTCATCCATGTTTTGGCAAAATAAAACTCATCCCTGTTTCATTCATCGTCCCTGTTTTGTTTTATAAAATAAAACTCATCCCTGTTTTGGCAAATCATCCAGAAACTCATGAGAACAAAATTGACAACAAAGAATGTGATTGTTGTTTCAGACTTCATCGCCAACATCAATCAATCAAAAGGATCGACAATTTTAAAGCCCAGAACCTTTTTTAAAAACTCAATCGGAAAAACAGTTTTTTTCCAACGAAACTCCAGCAGATTAGAAAAACGAAACAATGAAACTCCAAATCGAAAATTAACTATTAATTTCTAAATCCCTTTAACGTATGCAAAGAATCGAATATAAAAATCCTTGTTCAAAATCGAAATCACAGTTGTCGTTATCCCTTGTTTGAACTCAAATCGTTTTTTGTGAAAAACAAAATCAATTTTTGAAATCTTTTAGATTTTAGATCAAAAAGAAACAAACAAAGTTTTGAACAATTTCGAACAACAGTTTAAGAACATTAGATTACAGTTTTTTTTTTCAAATTTAATTAGAATCAGATTTTTTCAAAGTTTACTAACGTCGAACAACAGTTTAAGAAAAGTGTGATTTCGGTGGTCGAGGTGGTTGTGGCGGGTTGACGGCGGTTGTGGTGGGTTACCGGTGGTGGAGGTGAGACAAGTGGTGGTGGTGGTGGTGGTGGAGGTTATGGTGGTCTAGGAAGATATCAGGAGGATTGAAGAAGAAGAAGAAGAAGAAGGTAGGAGAGGAGGACATAGAACCCACTTGACTGTTAATTTTTTGTGGGCTTTTTAATTGTTCAAGGGTAATATAGTCATTTTACACCTAGTTAACTGAGAAATTTAACAGAGGTTACGTCAGGGGACCAACCGAGTTCATTTTTGACAACTTTTGGGACCACGCGTGTAATTAGTAAACCACTAGGACCAATGTAAGGACCGCTTATTCATATCAATAAAATAACAACTTTATCGAATTAAAGACCTTGTACTTAACAACATTTATAAACTTTAAGACAAAATTTGGGCATGACCCGTTCATAGGACGAGCATGCCCCTGTTAAGTTTTATAATCATACTAAATACAAAGCTACGGTTTGTTCGACAACATACTACGAAAACCAACTTAACAAGTTTTGAAAAGTGTAACGCCTAACAAGGTTATGCAAAATAGACAAGTATTTGACACAAAACATTAAAACAACTAGCGGAAGCGATTGGCATGACATATCAAGAACACGTGCTCGCTCCAATTCTCCAAGTCGCCTAAGATGAGGATTTACCTACATTCACAACAAACTTTAAAAAGTTAGTCATAATACTTGTTTCACTTCAATAACATCAATTTAAGTCCCATTCATTTATGTTCCTTCGTTTCTCTTACGCATTCGGTCACCCAACTAAGTGGGTTGGCATAAACTCTCTTAATGAGATTCAAGCATTTCACTTACGACCCGGTGTCATCGGGTTAATAATTCACAACATAATCTTTATTCCATCCGTAATACGGAATGAACTTTTTGATTTCTTTAATGCATTCATAACCATCCATTCTAAACGGATGGTACCATCTTCTTACCCGACCCGGTTCGACTTGAACCGGTCGTCTTGCATAGCTTAATATAACCTTCGCTAGCATAACCAAATCCGCAAGGGATTTGTTATCCATTTACTATTCACTATAATCTATGTAACAAGGGTTGTTTATCACAATATAAACACGGTATTAAATAAGGTTTTTGTATGCAACGAAACATACCTCGATCTTGCGTGCCTTCCGTCTTCCTAGTGCTTGTACCTTCTTCCTTCACGCCTACATTACAACATTCGTTCATTTAGTCTACCAAATTCGTCCTACCATTTCAACATTATCAATACATTCTTCTCCTAAGCATTTCATCAAACACTTGGTAGGCATCATAATTAAGGCATAAGGTACAAGTCTTTAAAGCACATCTTTACTAGTTCATCATCACCCAATATTCATATCTATTCTAATTTACATATTTATTTTCTAATACATCAATTTATCTAACATTCAAGCATTACAAGAAAGATCATATATCAAGATAACAAATCATCACAAACATTATGATCTTCCTAATCATAACACAATTTCACAAAGTGGGTTTTCACTATAATCTTTCATGCAAGTCTAAAATCAACATGATTCTTACTCTAGAGAGCAATTCCAACTCGGATTTCTCCTTTTTGATGCAAGAAATCGAGATTGGGTTGGACCCATTTCTTATATATCACAATTTCATAATTTTAAACTCACCTCTTTACTAACTAGGGTTGGATGCTTGATTTTAAGGGCTCATGCATATGAATTTCCTGGAATTCGTGGCTCAATTTGTTGATTCATTCAGTTAGGGTTCTTGGCTCCCCCTTCTACCTCCTCTGGCTCGCACGACACACCCACTGTGTTTGTGTTTTTGTTTTGAGTTTTCTCTTAATTAGCCCCCTTTATTCACTAGTTACACTTTTAGTCCTCCCACTTGAGGGAGTATTTAACTTAAGCCTTTTTACTTAACTAGTTATATTAAATCAAAATTTTCCATCAACCAAGTTAATTTCTTTATTTATTATTTACCATTTTTGGGGTGTTACAAGTCTACCCCCCTTAAAAGAGGTTTCGTCCCCGAAACCTGAACATATAACAAATTTAAATATTGACATACCGAAAAGGAAAGGATAGTGTTTCCTCATTTCATCTTCTGCTTCCCATGTAAGATCTGAACCTTTTCGGTGTTGCCATTGTACCAACACTTGTCTAACAGTTTTGTTGCAGAGATTCTTTACTTTGAAGTCTTTAATGGCTACGGGTCTTTCGACATAGTTTAATCCCTCGTCCAGCTCGATATCATCGAGTGGTACTAATGTCGTTTCGTCCGCAAGACTCTTCCTCAATTGTGACACGTGGAAAGTATTATGAATCCCGTCTAGAGTAGGCGGTAATTCTAATCGATATGCAACCCTTCCAACTCGAGCCAAGACTTTGAACGGTCCAATATATCGAGGACCTAATTTGCCCCTTTTTCGAAAACGGATTATACCCTTCCATGGGGACACTTTCAGCAGAGCGAAATCTCTGACTTGAAATTCAATAGGACGCCTTTTCTTGTTTGCGTATACTTTTTGCCGATCCTGGGCTGCTTTCAGTCGAGCTCTTACCAATTTTATCTTTTCATTTGTTACTGCTATTAGATCACTTGGCGCAAGCTCTCTTTGTCCCACTTCACCCCAACATACGGGAGTTCTACATTTTATCCTGTACAGTAGTTCATACGGAGCCATTTTAATGCCACTATGGTAACTATTATTATAAGAGAATTCCATTAGGGGTAGATGGTCAGCCCAGCTTCCCCCAAAGTCTAATGCACACGCTCTCAGCATATCAATAAGTGTTTGAATGGTTCTTTCTGACTGGCCGTCAGTCTGAGGGTGGTAGGCGGTGCTTATGTGTAACCTCGTGCCCACACTCTCGTGAAACTTTTGCCAGTAACGGGAGGTAAATCTGGTATCCCGGTCCGAGACGATTGACACAGGCACCCCGTGTCGAGATATGTCACACCCCGACCACGTAGAACATACAAAACGTGGCGGAAATGTCGGGGAGTGTTGTAACATAATTAATTGTTTCAAATCCATGGCAATTGAAGTTTCATTTTATTGATTAAAAGTGTTACAATGTCTTAACAAACAAGGAAATACAACCTAATTAACTAGTCTTGCATCTTTTATTGTCACTAAAGCCCAAGTCTGCCTATGTGTATCTTGATCATCTTATGCAACAGCTCCTGAAAAACACATGTGAAAATAGGTACGTCAGCATAAAAATGCCTGTGAGATACATAGGTTTTGTGAAAATAGGTTTCATGACTTATGTTTGAGAAAATGTTTAGTCATGAACCTTGTAATTTGCTTTGTCTTTGTAAATCATTTGAAAACAATAAGTTCAGATGATACGTATAAATAAAAGAATAATGCATGGTTAAATGAATAACCATGTAAAATGAGTTTGTATAAGTTAAGTTGTTTGTAAAACAATGTATTGTGAAAAGTATGTTATTTGTATAAAATGTTATATGTCATAAACTGAAATGATTCAAATAATGCTACGATATGTAATACCATACAAACACTTATATATAGGAAGTACCAGCGGCGTATCCACCATGCTTGTATCATATTACACACGCATCGTTACTTAATCACTTACTCAAACCAAACCAACAATGTAAAATGTTCATGTCTAATGTAAATCATGTAATGTAGAACCAATGTCAAAAGTGTTTATGTGTCAAATGTAAACCATGTAATATGTAACCAAAATGATATGTATGGCTAGTGAAAATGTATCAACTAAACCATATGCACAAGAACATAGTATTGAAGTAAAACTTAGTTTAAATCAAAGCTATGTTTTGTGGAAATGCATGATCAATGTAAATCATGTAATATGTAACCAAAATGATATGTATGGCTAGTGAAAATGTATCAACTAAACCATATGCACAAGAACATAGTATTGAAGTAAAACTTGGTTTAAATCAAAGTTATGTTTTGTGGAAATGCATGATCAATGTAAATCATGTAATATGTAACCAAAATGATATGTATGGCTAGTGAAAATGTATCAACTAAACCATATGCACAAGAACATAGTATTGAAGTAAAACTTGGTTTAAATCAAAGTTATGTCCTGTGGAAATGCATGCTATACTGATACGAACATCTATGCGGTATTGTTAAAATGCATACATCCAAGCCTTGAGACTGTGGCGATAAACCCTTAAACAAATTAAAGGTTTATCTAACTTATGTATATCGAATTCGGTCATTCCTTTCATCCCCTTTCCCTGGGATGTCCGGAACGGGAGTTGTCAATTCCTATGGTACCACTTCCTACTAACGAACGGCGTAGCTAATGTTAATGAATGTATTGTTCCATTGTAAACAACCCAAATGTCATAACAAAATGTAAGCATGTGATGAAAACGATGTACTAAGTATGCACGCAATGGACATACATAGCATAAAATGTAAATGTAAAACAATGTACTAAGTATGCACGCAATGGACATACATAGCATAAAATGTAATGTAAAACGGTGAAATCATGTACTATAAATGTACTAATAAACATAGCAAGTATATGATGTGAAAACATGGAAAGCATGAAAGTAACAAGTAGGCACATGTGTTCCACCCCAAAACAGTTTGGAAAACAGTAAAAGAAGGGTCTATGTACTCACTTGAGATTGTTCAGTAGTCCTAAGATAACCACCAAGCAATTCTAGAGATCTCGGAATCAAACGGCACCTAATATAGGTAACTATGTTAATAAACCGGACCTAAATCGGAAGATCGGGTAGCATGAGGGTTTGTAAACCAAACGAGTGTGGAGACTCGTGTGATATGGTTTAACAAAGCCTACATACTAAATGAAACCTAACATAACTGCTTACGACCCATTACGACCCGTTTAGGTAGCTTATGCTACTTTAACGCGTCGTTCGCGTAAACGCGTTCGGACCGCCTAACTAGTCCTATGACAAGTGTTATATGCCTAAACATGTTACATAATCAGTTATGTGACAAAAGTTTAGGTTACATATGCTAAATTACCAATTATACATGAAAAGGGTATTCTGGTAATTTACCTAAGGCATATAAACTACCTATCATACAACTACTTAAACGATGTGACCATAAGGTATAACCTCGGAAGGTTATTCCCTATATACTATGGTCACCTAATATATTTGGTCGGATCCTAATGATCGACCAAACTAGGTTGGGTTCGAAGGTATAAGCGATTTATCAGATCGCTTACCCTACTACCCTAGACAACGTGGTAATCAGTAGGCATAGTCCCAAGGGACTATGACCATCGTGATTACAATCACGTTGCGAAGTTCTAACGAACTTCGCATTAACCATAAGCTGGTCAACGCTGAAAGTCAAACAAAGTTTGACTTTCTGACTCTAAAAGCAATAAAATAAAGAAAAGAACGAAAGAATACTTACGAAGGGTCCCCGAATGCTAATCCCGATTCAAGTAGCTCAGGTATGAAACAATGGTTTCAACTTAGAGCTCCTCAAATCAGAATTCTAGTGATTAAAGCAATGGGGGTGGATGGGTATATATAGTTTTCGGTCCACCGTTAAGATCGTTTCATGGAAACCGTGCTTTAATCGCAACCGTACAAGTGTCGGAACCTTATGGTGGCTAAAAGTTGATCCTTATCAGCTGACTAGACAAATGAGAATGTGTGGTGGTGGATCAAACAACTGCAATCTGCTGTTAGAAACATTTAACCTGGTCAGAAGGGGCCACGCGGGCCGCGTGAGAATGTTCAGAAACTGAGGCGGGCCGCCTGGCCTGCACAGATCAGAACTAAGTTTGCAGAATGACAGTTTCAGTCCCTGCACGTGTTTAAGGCCATTTCCGACACTTCTAAGGCCCGTAAAGCCAACTTTAAGGCCATAAAATGTTTCCTAAACATTGTGGACATGAAACATGCTCAAAAATATGCCGGATGTCGGTTCGTTTGGTCGTACGAACACGATGTTCGCTTAATTACGACGGAATGCGCATAAGCGCGAAAAACGATCCAAAAGACGTGACGAATGGATTTTTGGCAAGCCAAACACTAAAGCATAATATAGTCATGCTTATATAAATTTTTGGATGTCCGGATGTATTCAGAACGTGAGTTATGCGCAAAAGTGCAAACTTGTGCACTTTTTGACACTTTTAGTCCCTGAATGACCCAAAAGTTTATTTTAGCATACCGAACCCCTCAAAGCCTATTTATAAGCTATGTAAAGGATATTTATGGTATGTTTAACTTATGGTCATGTTCCGGAATGTTTGTTACAGTTCAAATTGGCATACTTTCGCAGTTTGTCAAGTTTAGTCCCTGTAAGCGGATTAACTTGTTTTTGCCATACCAAAGCCTTCAAAACTTATTTCTAAGTTATGTAAAGGTTATTTAAGGTATGTTAAGCCTACTTCACTATTCCGGAGTGTTTGTTGCATTAAACTGGTTATATTTACGCATCGGTGCGCGTATAACCTTCCAGAAAGCGATTTAGAGTTTGGAATTGAACAAAAATTGATATGTGCAAATGATACACATATTTTTACAAATCCCAAGTATGAAATAAAATATTTCATTGGTTTGGCATTTGTTTGATGGCCGTGGAGGCACAGGTGTTACAGTCTCCCCTACTTTAGGAAATTTCGTCCCGAAATTTTATCTAGAGGAAACTTGTGTGAGTTTGAAAACATGAAGTTTGAAAAGATCGAACAACATTGGTTAGGGTTCTGAACTTCTAGTAACTTTAATAACATCATGTTTGCAATGTAAGAGGGACACTTATATACAAGTATATGAAGCGTCATTGGTGCGTCCACCGTACCTCCATTACATCGTTCTCATTTTGTTATTGTTGTCGCTATCGGTTCTTACACATAATAAATCTTACTGGGTTTCTGTGCACTAAATTTCATAATTATGTACGCGTCCATAATTAGACAATTCCTTGCATAGTTCACTCAGTCCATTTTATAATGTGCAGGGGAAAACCAAATGAACAATCCTGTGATGAGTGTGACTAGACCGCCATAGAGTCCTTTTAATTAAATCAATAAATGATCTAAATAGACTATCAAGGAGTCTGTCCAGCTACATCACTAGATGTCGTTCTTTAACCAAATTGTGAATCAATCTTTTTTATTAGACCACTAAAGGGTCTCTTATGAATCATGGAGTGGTACTATATAATCCAAGGGTCTTAACTATTACATAGAAGCCCATTAAGGATTTAAGGTAGTACCTTTTGACTATCCTGCTACGAATCCATCATATGAAGATATGAAAGATTCTACGAGGATTTGGATAATGAATATCCAGAGTATACAAAAACACAAAAAAAAAGCATAAAAGAAAACATAAGATGAATAAACACATAGTCACATAACCACAAAATTGTTTGTTAATTTGTTCTGCTAACAGAGCACATGTATTTAAAGCACACTAGGAATCCATTTCTTGGATTTCATTTGGTACTTTAAACATTATCAAGAATCTAACTATAAAGATAGAAAGATTTTTGAAGAGAGAAATCGACTTTGATTATAAGAAACCGAAATGTTCGAATTTAGGTACGCAAGGAATCCAATTAAGGATTCTGATTTGTATGATGATCATCCACAAGGATCTAAATGTGAAGATAAAAAGATCCCATGTGGATTTTTTTAGAAGTTGAAGATGTTTTGAAACCTTGCACGGGATGTGCTTATGTCAAAACATGAAGTAAAATGTTTATGAAGTTGAGATGCTTGATATGTCAAGGCGACATATGAAGCAGAATTTGAAGGTTAAGTCAATGTATGTGGAAAATATTTTTGAAAACTATGCATGGGGTTCTTTTAAGAAAAATGTGTTTAACGTTTTTTGAAACCTTATATATAATACTTTTGAAATCATAAAGTAGGTGTATTAGATAGATATATTTACAAAAATGTTTTAAAATCATGCGAGATGAATTTTGAAATTATGTATAAGGTTTTTGAAAGACATGAATGATGCTTTTCGAAATCATGCACTTGATAAGAAAATGTATTGTGTTAATATTGTCTTCAGACTATATGAAATATTTTGAAATTAGGAAGGTTGGTTTTGATAACATGGCTAATGTTTTTGAAATAACATAGATAATGTATTTAGAAAAATTGTTTTCAAGCTATATGAAATGTTTGAGATCATGAAGATTGTTTTTTGAAATACTTGTACTGTATATGTTGAAAAATCAAAACGTAATGGGTATGAGATTTGAAAATATCCTTAGTTATCTAACCAAGGATTCAAAGGCACAGATGTGCAGAAGCATGATCACTCATAATGTCACTTTATTTTCTGTACTTTGTTTCTTAGAATGAAACGAGTACTTAAAATGTTCGAGGGAATCATGAGCGATCATTTGAAAGAGAGAATCACAAGAGTAGTTTGTAAGGAACATAGTTCCTTAATGCAGGTATCATAGGAAAAGTCATACACACATGTAATTATACTTGTATATCAGAATTGTGAACAACAACTTTTATTTATGAACAAGACATATTGTTTCACAATACCCGAAAACAAAAGAAACAAAGGCATAAGACAGCAACATCCTTTGTTCAGCCGAATGCTCATCCAAGGGTTGGATTTGCACTGACTATCTTCGGGCAGTTGTTCCTGAAATGGCTCGTCTCGCCACAGTTGTAGCAAGTACCAGGCGAAAAACGAGCTTGAGTAGGGTTGACTTGGAGTTGGTTTGGACCACTTTGATTTGGGGTAAATCGACAAGCACTTGCTAGGTGACCAATTCGCCCACATGATGCACACAAACGACACTGTAGGTGAGCTAAGTGGTGTGCATTACATTTGTTGCATATTGGTGCTGTTCCCTTGTATTGCTTCTTAGCAGGTTGTGTTGCCACCCGGATGGGTCCTGTTTGATTTGGTACTGCTGCAACACAAACTTTTGCTGTATGACCTTTACGTCCACAAATTTGGCATTCACGGCACTTCACCATAGCATGATGATAAAGGTTACATTTGTTGCACAAGGGTGAAGTTCCATTGTACGGCTTCCTAGCTGGTGGCCTTGCCACATGACTAGGTCCCGCTTGATTAGGTGTAACCGCTGCGGGTTTCCTTGAAGCCTTACGCTTCCTTGATTTTGGTGCTGGCTTGACTTCTGCTTCCTTTGGTGGCTCTTGAGTGGCTTCATTATCGAGACGAGAGACTTCATTGTTGAGACGAGCCATGGCAATGCCTAAATCCACAGTCTTCTGAATCACTTCGCCTATTTGCTGGACAAATTTGGCTGTTCGCTCGGACGTTTGACCAGTGCTGAGAGGAAGAGACATTCTAGAAGGAAATGAAAGACATAGGAAGAAACGAGTGAAAGGTTATTGGATAATCAATACAGAATGGTAACGAATGAAAATTGTGATCATTTGTTTGTTACCTAAGGCAAACAAATGAGACGGTGACAAATCAAAGTAAATGGGTCAAAAATAATGTATCGCGAAGACATGCTTGCCTATAAGTGAACACTCATTCCAAGAATTCCCAGGTAAGCACAACTGGTCTCGCGTCTGATGAGATGTATACGAAGTGCTTGCCTAGAAAGAAAATCCAGAATACAGGCATTCACCCTTCCAGTTTGCACGTGTTCACATTATTTAAAACCCAAAACCTTGACGAGATTTTGAAAACTCAAAGGGGTTCAAAACCATATAATAGAGAGTTCAAAACCTTACAATAGAGGGTTCAAAACCTAGTAATCAATCATCCTAGAACAGATGATTAGTTTTCAAAGCGGTTTGGAAATTTATGTTCTTGTTGTGATTGTCGCCTAAGGATAGGTGACAGTATTGTTTTATGACTAAACGCAAGTAAACTCGTGTTAGGGTCCTAGAAAGGTTATAGACTAGGTCAAAGTATTACTAATAACCTAATTCCCTATAACCATGAGCTCTGATACCATCTTTTCTGTCACACCCCGACCACGTAGAACATTCAAAGCGTGGCGGAAATGTCGGGGAGTGTTGTAACAGAATTAATTGTTTCAAATCCATGGCAATTGAAGTTTCGTTTTATTGATTAAAAGTGTTACAATGTCTTAACAAACAAGGAAATACAACCTAATTAACTAGTCTTGCATCTTTTATTGTCACTAAAGCCCAAGTCTGCCTATGTGTATCTTGATCATCTTATGCAACACCTCCTGAAAAACACATGTGAAAATAGGTACGTCAGCATAAAAATGCCTGTGAGATACATAGGTTTTGTGAAAATAGGTTTCATGACTTATGTTTGAGAAAATGTTTAGTCATGAACCTTGTAATTTGCTTTGTCTTTGTAAATCATTTGAAAACAATAAGTTCAGATGATACGTATAAATAAAAGAATAATGCATGGTTAAATGAATAACCATGTAAAATGAGTTTGTATAAGTTAAGTTGTTTGTAAAACAATGTATTGTGAAAAGTATGTTATTTGTATAAAATGTTATATGTCATAAACTGAAATGATTCAAATAATGCTACGATATGTAATACCATACAAACACTTATATATAGGAAGTACCAGCGGCGTATCCACCATGCTTGTATCATATTACACACGCATCGTTACTTAATCACTTACTCAAACCAAACCAACAATGTAAAATGTTCATGTCTAATGTAAATCATGTAATGTAGAACCAATGTCAAAAGTGTTTATGTGTCAAATGTAAACCATGTAATATGTAACCAAAATGATATGTATGGCTAGTGAAAATGTATCAACTAAACCATATGCACAAGAACATAGTATTGAAGTAAAACTTAGTTTAAATCAAAGCTATGTTTTGTGGAAATGCATGATCAATGTAAATCATGTAATATGTAACCAAAATGATATGTATGGCTAGTGAAAATGTATCAACTAAACCATACGCACAAGAACATAGTATTGAAGTAAAACTTGGTTTAAATCAAAGTTATGTTTTGTGGAAATGCATGATCAATGTAAATCATGTAATATGTAACCAAAATGATATGTATGGCTAGTGAAAATGTATCAACTAAACCATATGCACAAGAACATAGTATTGAAGTAAAACTTGATTTAAATCAAAGTTATGTCCTGTGGAAATGCATGCTATACTGATACGAACATCTATGCAGTATTGTTAAAATGCATACATCCAAGCCTTGAGACTGTGGCGATAAACCCTTAAACAAATTAAAGGTTTATCTAACTTATGTATATCGAATTCGGTCATTCCTTTCATCCCCTTTCCCTGGGATGTCCGGAACGGGAGTTGTCAATTCCTATGGTACCACTTCCTACTAACGAACGGCGTAGCTAATGTTAATGAATGTATTGTTCCATTGTAAACAACCCAAATGTCATAACAAAATGTAAGCATGTGATGAAAACGATGTACTAAGTATGCACGCAATGGACATACATAGCATAAAATGTAAATGTAAAACAATGTACTAAGTATGCACGCAATGGACATACATAGCATAAAATGTAATGTAAAACGGTGAAATCATGTACTATAAATGTACTAATAAACATAGCAAGTATATGATGTGAAAACATGGAAAGCATGAAAGTAACAAGTAGGCACATGTGTTCCACCCCAAAACAGTTTGGAAAACAGTAAAAGAAGGGTCTATGTACTCACTTGAGATTGTTCAGTAGTCCTAAGATAACCACCAAGCAATTCTAGAGATCTCGGAATCAAACGGCACCTAATATAGGTAACTATGTTAATAAACCGGACCTAAATCGGAAGATCGGGTAGCATGAGGGTTTGTAAACCAAACGAGTGTGGAGACTCGTGTGATATGGTTTAACAAAGCCTACATACTAAATGAAACCTAACATAACTGCTTACGACCCATTACGACCCGTTTAGGTAGCTTATGCTACTTTAACGCGTCGTTCGCGTAAACGCGTTCGGACCGCCTAACTAGTCCTATGACAAGTGTTATATGCCTAAACATGTTACATAATCAGTTATGTGACAAAAGTTTAGGTTACATATGCTAAATTACCAATTATACATGAAAAGGGTATTCTGGTAATTTACCTAAGGCATATAAACTACCTATCATACAACTACTTAAACGATGTGACCATAAGGTATAACCTCGGAAGGTTATTCCCTATATACTATGGTCACCTAATATATTTGGTCGGATCCTAATGATCGACCAAACTAGGTTGGGTTCGAAGGTATAAGCGATTTATCAGATCGCTTACCCTACTACCCTAGACAACGTGGTAATCAGTAGGCATAGTCCCAAGGGACTATGACCATCGTGATTACAATCACGTTACGAAGTTCTAACGAACTTCGCATTGACCATAAGCTGGTCAACGCTGAAAGTCAAACAAAGTTTGACTTTCTGACTCTAAAAGCAATAAAATAAAGAAAAGAACGAAAGAATACTTACGAAGGGTCCCCGAATGCTAATCCCGATTCAAGTAGCTCAGGTATGAAACAATGGTTTCAACTTAGAGCTCCTCAAATCAGAATTCTAGTGATTAAAGCAATGGGGGTGGATGGGTATATATAGTTTTCAGTCCACCGTTAAGATCGTTTCATGGAAACCGTGCTTTAATCGCAACCGTACAAGTGTCGGAACCTTATGGTGGCTAAAAGGTGATCCTTATCAACTGACTAGACAAATGAGAATGTGTGGTGGTGGATCAAACAGCTGCAATCTGCTGTTAGAAATATTTAACCTGGTCAGAAGGGGCCACGCGGGCCGCGTGAGAATGTTCAGAAACTGAGGCGGGCCGCCTGGCCTGCACAGATCAGAACTAAGTTTGCAGAATGACAGTTTCAGTCCCTGCACGTGTTTAAGGCCATTTCCGACACTTCTAAGGCCCGTAAAGCCAACTTTAAGGCCCTAAAATGTTGCCTAAACATTGTGGACATGAAACATGCTCAAAAATATGCCGGATGTTGGTTCGTTTGGTCGTACGAACGCGATGTTCGCTTAATTACGACGGAATGCGCATAAGCGCGAAAAACGATCCAAAAGACGTGACGAATGGATTTTTGGCAAGCCAAACACTAAAGCATAATATAGTCATGCTTATATAATTTTTTGGATGTCCGGATGTATTCAGAACGTGAGTTATGCGCAAAAGTGCAAACTTGTGCACTTTTTGACACTTTTAGTCCCTGAATGACCCAAAAGTTTATTTTAGCATACCGAACCCCTCAAAGCCTATTTATAAGCTATGTAAAGGATATTTATGGTATGTTTAACTTATGGTCATGTTCCGGAATGTTTGTTACAGTTCAAATTGGCATACTTTCGCAGTTTGTCAAGTTTAGTCCCTGTAAGCGGATTAACTTGTTTTTGCCATACCAAAGCCTTCAAAACTTATTTCTAAGTTATGTAAAGGTTATTTAAGGTATGTTAAGCCTACTTCACTATTCCGGAGTGTTTGTTGCATTAAACTGGTTATATTTACGCATCGGTGCGCGTATAACCTTCCAGAAAGCGATTTAGAGTTTGGAATTGAACAAAAATTGATATGTGCAAATGATACACATATTTTTACAAATCCCAAGTATGAAATAAAATATTTCATTGGTTTGGCATTTGTTTGATGGCCGTGGAGGCACAGGTGTTACAACATATGATCTCATTCATATATATTTCTGCCATTACCTCGGAGGAGTAAGCCTCTTTGATAGGTAGAAAATGAGCGTTTTTCGTAAGCCGATCTACGATTACCCATATTGTATCGTGCCCCTTTTTCGTTCTAGGAAGCTTGGTTACCAAATCCATTGTTAGTTCCTCCCACTTCCATGCCGGGATTTCTAAAGGTTGCAACTCCCCGTATGGTTTTTGATGCTCTGCTTTCACTTGGGAACATGTTAAGCATTTCGCGACATACTTAACGATATCACGTTTCATGCCCGGCCACCAATAATTGGTCTTCAAATCCTGATACATCTTCGTAGCCCCGGGGTGAACCGAATATCGTGACTTATGAGCTTCTTCAAGTAACGCAGTCTTGACTTCGCAGAAACGAGGTATCCAAATTCGGCCAAATCTCGTTTTGAGTCCGATCGAATTTTCTTCTAGCTTATCAGTTACACCTTTCAATCTTTCTTTCTTTACATCTTCCGCTGCGAGTGATTTTATTTGGGAATCACGTATCGTCTCGAGTAATCGTGGCGTAACTATCATCTTCATGGATTTTACTCGAATGGGAGACGGATATTCCTTTCGGCTTAATGCGTCGGCTACTACATTCGCTTTTCCCGGGTGATAAAGGATATCACAATCGTAATCTTTGATAAGTTCTAACCACCTCCGTTGCCTCATATTCAAGTCTTTCTGCTCAAAGAAATATTTAAGGCTTTTGTGATCCGAATAAATTGTGCATTTCACGCCATATAGATAATGCCTCCAAATTTTTAAGGCAAATACTACCGCTGCCAATTCCAAATCGTGTGTTGGGTAGTTTACCTCATGCAGTTTCAATTGTCGTGAAGCATAAGCGATAACCCTTCCCCTTTGCATCAATACGCAACCTAAACCCTGGTGTGACGCGTCTGAATAAACCACCAGGTCTTCAGTCCCATCCGGTAATGTCAAGACCGGTGGACATGATAACTTCTCTTTTAACACTCGAAAGGCTTCCTCCTGTTCTTTACCCCACAAAAACTTCTCTTTCTTCCTTGTCAGCTTTGTTAAGGGCAAAGCTATCTTCGAAAAATCCTGTATGAACCTTCTGTAATATCCCGCGAGGCCTAGAAAACTTCTTATTTCAGTCGGGTTCTTCGGAGGAACCCATTTCATTACAGCATCGATCTTTGATGGATCTACTAAGACACCCTCCGAATTGATCACATGACCCAGAAACTGCACCTCTCTGAGCCAAAAGGCGCATTTTGAAAATTTCGCGTAAAGTTTCTCTTTACGGAGAACTTCAAGTACTTCACGCAAGTGTCTTGCATGTTCGGCCTTGCTTCACGAGTAGACTAGAATATCATCTATGAACACGATCACAGATTTATCTAACATGGGGCGACATACCCGGTTCATAAGATCCATAAACGCAGCCGGCGCATTTGTCAATCCGAAAGACATGACTAAAAATTCATAATGCCCATAACGGGTTCTGAACGCGGTTTTTGGAATATCTTCTTCCCGTACTCTAACTTGATGGTACCCCGAACGCAAATCTATCTTGGAGAACCAACTCGCCCCTTGAAATTGATCAAAAAGATCGTCAATTCTTGGTAAAGGGTAGCGGTTCTTGATAGTTAGCTTGTTTAATTCTCTGTAGTCGATGCACATGCGCATTGACCCATCTTTCTTCTTAACAAATAAGACAGGCGCTCCCCAAGGTGACACACTCGGACGTATAAAGCCCTTGTCTAACAAGTCTTGTAATTGTGTCATTAGCTCCCGCATCTCGGTGGGAGCCAATCTATAAGGAGCCTTCGCAACCGGCTTCGCAACCGGATTCAATTCAATGCGAAACTCTATTTCTCTTTCGGGGGGAAGTCCCGGCAATTCCTCCGGAAATACATCCGGGAATTCATTCACTATCTCCACGTCTTCAAGCTTCGGAAAACCTTGTCGAACATCTATCACGTAAGCTAGGTATGCCCTACC
The DNA here is from genome assembly GCA_030545235.1 of Helianthus tuberosus. NCBI lineage: Eukaryota > Viridiplantae > Streptophyta > Magnoliopsida > Asterales > Asteraceae > Helianthus > Helianthus tuberosus. The sequence goes on along the minus strand of JARYGA010036794.1, from coordinate 30,935 downwards.
CCCGTTAAGTGTGTACTTGGCGGCTTGAACGAGGGTACAAAGTTTCGCTTCCATCCTTCTTTCGCCTTGTATAGTTATTTGTTTCCCACTTGGGGACCGGACATGTACCGTTTTAGTTTCACAATTAATTCCCGCTTGGTGTCGGGTCATCCAATCCATACCCACTATCATTTTGAATTCCCCCAAGACCATAGGTATGAGGTCGATGTCGAATTCTTCATCTTCTATGGTAAATTTGCAATTTTTACAAATTTCGTGTAACATATAAATCTTACTATCAGCTATTTCTACTTCTAAAGGCATCGGCATTCGTTCGATCTTAAATGAAGGATGTTGTATGATTTCATTTGAAATAAACGACATAGTGGCCCCGGTATCAAACAAGACATAAACCGGTATGGAGTTTAATAGAATGATACCTGAAACCACATTCGGATGGGACTTAGCTTCTTCGGAGGTGATTTGGAACATCCTCCCCTTCGCTTTAGAGCTTTCTTCGTTCTTTCCTTCCTTCTTCGATCCTTGTTGGAGTTTTGGACACTCCGATTTAACATGCCCCTTTTCGAAACAGTTGAAACAAGTCTTCGGGTTATTTGGACATTGATAGGACGAATGTCCCTCCTTACCACATTTGTAGCACCCCTTCTTTCCTAACAGACACTCCCCGGTATGAAGCTTTCCACAAGTCTTACAAGGAGTGATACCACCCTTCGACTTATCTTTCCTTCCTTGCTCTTGATACTTTCCCTTTTTGGATGGACTCGAACTTGCACCTTTCTCACTTGATCTCTTTTCCCCACGTTCTTCTTGCCTCTTAATTTCGATTTCTCTATCCCTTGCCAGATTGATGAGCTCATCAAGGGTCTCACATTTCGAAGGAGTAATGAACTCCCTAAATTCCGCCTTTAACACCCCGTAGAAACGATTGATCTTCATCCTTTCAGTCTTCACAAAATCCCCACAGAACTTCATCTTATCCATGAAAGTATTTGATATTTCATTTATCGATTCATTTTTCTGTCGGAGGCGCAAGAAATCCTCCTGGATCTTATCAATAGCCGACTGAGGGCAATGGTATCTCATAAAGGGTTCCTTAAATTCTTGCCAAGTCATCACTTGGAGTCTATCCTCCCCTATTTCTTTACTGTGTGCGTCCCACCAATCCTTCGCTTGAAGAGTGAGTTGGCCAGTAGCGAACATCACCTTATCTTCGTTATCACAACGACTTCGGATAAATACTGCTTCTATATTTGACACCCATCTTTGGCATGCGATCGGGTCGATTTTACCATCGTACGTTGCGGGATTGCACGCCATAAAGTCTTTATACGTGCACCGTCGTTCTTTGCTTTTGTTTTTAGATCCCTCTATCCATTCTTTCAGTTCTTCAATCTTACTAGTCATCATGGCATCCACAACTCCCAACACCCGGCTTTCTACTTCTTGAGCTAATCGTGGAAGATTAGCTTGCATAACCCCTTCTGCCACTTCCGTGACTTTATTGTACATTGCTTCTTGACGAGCAGTATCATCGTCATCATTAGCGTTTCTTGCATCAGCCATCTACACAATATCATGCTTTCATTTAATACAAATCACAAACTTTTAGTATATCATTGTTCATTAATCAGCATTTACTTAACCCGTCTCATGTCATTCGGTTTACCACTTTTGAATCTTACGAATTTATTCTTGTTGTAACCACTAATTGTAATCACATACTCCTATTAACCCTTTTATGGCCTTCATATAATCATGAAGTAAGTTTTCGGACAATCCGGAAACACAAAATGTGAAAACAAAAAAATTTCAGCAAGTTGGTTTTTACGTAAGCCGTCGGCGACGGCTAGTATGCTCGTCGGGGACGGCCTCTTAATAGTGGCCGTCGGACAACATTTCCCGTCGACAGTAAGTTTAGGCGTCGGACCAGGGCAGGCCGTCGGCGACGGGGGGCTAACCCGTCGGCGACGGGCTTTCGTTTAGCAGAAACGTTGCAGACCACTTTAAGCATTCTCATTCGATTCTTTCCATTCCGTTTGGGCTCTACAGCTCCGGAACTTCTCATTTAACCTTCCCACATATCTTTTTAATTATTTTCATTAAACTCATAATAAACACTTGCAATTTATTTATAATTTAAATGTTACCTCATGGGCGATCTTGGAGCGAGCACTTTTTCGAACGAGCCATTGGTTTGAGTTCAAGCATCGCGTTTAACGCTCGAATCCCTCAAACCTTGGCTCTGATACCAACTTGTAAGGACCGCTTATTCATATCAATAAAATAACAACTTTATCGAATTAAAGACCTTGTACTTAACAACATTTATAAACTTTAAGACAAAATTTGGGCATGACCCGTTCATAGGACGAGCATGCCCCTGTTAAGTTTTATAATCATACTAAATACAAAGCTACGGTTTGTTCGACAACATACTACGAAAACCAACTTAACAAGTTTTGAAAAGTGTAACGCCTAACAAGGTTATGCAAAATAGACAAGTATTTGACACAAAACATTAAAACAACTAGCGGAAGCGATTGGCATGACATATCAAGAACACGTGCTCGCTCCAATTCTCCAAGTCGCATAAGATAAGGATTTACCTACATTCACAACAAACTTTAAAAAGTTAGTCATAATACTTGTTTCACTTCAATAACATCAATTTAAGTCCCATTCATTTATGTTCCTTCGTTTCTCTTACGCATTCGGTCACCCAACTAAGTGGGTTGGCATAAACTCTCTTAATGAGATTCAAGCATTTCACTTACGACCCGGTGTCATCGGGTTAATAATTCACAACATAATCTTTATTCCATCCGTAATACGGAATGAACTTTTTGATTTCTTTAATGCATTCATAACCATCCATTCTAAACGGATGGTACCATCTTCTTACCCGACCCGGTTCGACTTGAACCGGTCGTCTTGCATAGCTTAATATAACCTTCGCTAGCATAACCAAATCCGCAAGGGATTTGTTATCCATTTACTATTCACTATAATCTATGTAACAAGGGTTGTTTATCACAATATAAACACGGTATTAAATAAGGTTTTTGTATGCAACGAAACATACCTCGATCTTGCGTGCCTTCCGTCTTCCTAGTGCTTGTACCTTCTTCCTTCACGCCTACATTACAACATTCGTTCATTTAGTCTACCAAATTCGTCCTACCATTTCAACATTATCAATACATTCTTCTCCTAAGCATTTCATCAAACACTTGGTAGGCATCATAATTAAGGCATAAGGTACAAGTCTTTAAAGCACATCTTTACTAGTTCATCATCACCCAATATTCATATCTATTCTAATTTACATATTTATTTTCTAATACATCAATTTATCTAACATTCAAGCATTACAAGAAAGATCATATATCAAGATAACAAATCATCACAAACATTATGATCTTCCTAATCATAACACAATTTCACAAAGTGGGTTTTCACTATAATCTTTCATGCAAGTCTAAAATCAACATGATTCTTACTCTAGAGAGCAATTCCAACTCGGATTTCTCCTTTTTGATGCAAGAAATCGAGATTGGGTTGGACCCATTTCTTATATATCACAATTTCATAATTTTAAACTCACCTCTTTACTAACTAGGGTTGGATGCTTGATTTTAAGGGCTCATGCATATGAATTTCCTGGAATTCGTGGCTCAATTTGTTGATTCATTCAGTTAGGGTTCTTGGCTCCCCCTTCTTCCTCCTCTGGCTCGCACGACACACCCACTGTGTTTGTGTTTTTGTTTTGAGTTTTCTCTTAATTAGCCCCCTTTATTCACTAGTTACACTTTTAGTCCTCCCACTTGAGGGAGTATTTAACTTAAGCCTTTTTACTTAACTAGTTATATTAAATCAAAATTTTCCATCAACCAAGTTAATTTCTTTATTTATTATTTACCATTTTTGGGGTGTTACAACCAAGTATGAAATTTTTGCAAACCACAGGGACCAACCAAGCATTTAACTCTAAAATATTCAATAAAATTCAGAAAAACACCGTCTAATGCTTAAACACCGTCTTATACTAATTTCTCCAACCTTTAGACGGTGTTGTCTCTGAACATCGTCTTATAAATATTCAATAAAATTCAAAAGAACCCCGTCTAATGCTCAAACACCGTCTTATACTAATTTATGCATCCTTTAGACGGTGTTGTATGTGAACACCGTCTTATAAACTTTCAAGATCGCTTAACAACCACCAAAACCTTATCTCTTTCAATTCCTTTCATCTTCCTCATTCAATCCCCCATCTTCCTCATTCAATTACCCCATCTTCCTCATTCAACTTCTTCATCTTCTTTATTCAATTTCACCATTAATAACCTTACAAAGTTTCAAGGTTAGTTTTTTTTCTCTTTACTTATGTTATTTAATGTTTTTCAGTTTTATAAATAGTACTTATATCATTGTGTTAGGTTATGGACCAGGTTGTTGCTCTTGGGTATATTTTCAGCCGTCTTCTTGCCGGTTTAATCATTGTATATGTTTGTGTTAATGAAAGTTCATTTGGTTGTTCACAAAAACTTGTACACGTAGTCACACCGAGATGGTCTCATTCTCCCTTGACCTCATTGCAACCATCGACCCTTTGCCATTACCCCTTCGCCATCGCCACCACCCACCTCCACAACGGCTATCCAGCCACCTCCGCTCTCCAGGTCTCCTGTTCCGGGTCATTCAAATTTTAGAAGTCAGAACACGATTCAGTTTCTTTTACTTTTCTAGTTATCTATAACTTATAATCTATGATTCTGTTAGTATGTTTATGAGTTTGAAATTATGAATATGAATTTGGTGTTTTTGCAATTTTGTGAATATATTTTTTTGTTAATTTCAAGCCCAATGGAATGATTATGTGAAACTGAATTAGACAAATAACAATTAGCGATGTTGCAAATATAGAGATTAGACTTCACATTATGAAATGCTTGCCAAAATAATAAGTTGGAATCTCTTTTCTTCTGTTTCTTTTTGAAAGGGTTGAATTTTGCTCTTGTTCTAATAATAACTATGATTTTGTATATTTAATAATTAATAATAACTATTATTTTGTATATATAATTTAGTTGTTTTTCATAACATAATAAATAGTATTTGTTATTATTTAAATATATATTTAATATATTATTACGAATTATATAAATAGTGGGCTCGTCTAGGCTCGTGAGCCGCTCAGGCTCGTTGGAACTTTGATGTGAATTGGTATCCAAAGATACAAGAAGTTATATCAACGTCCTCATTTGGTGGAGAAATTGGTGTTTATAACATTTAAGGTTTTTTAACTTCCACCAATGTATATGCTTTTTCGACATTAACTGATTTTGTTAGTACTAGTAGTTTGATTTTGTAAGCTCTACATGATTGGTAAGCAAACATTATATGGTTTGAAGTTACAATATTTCATGTTTATATAATTTTGTCATAAAGCTATTGAGTTTTTTCATATGCTTAGTATTGATATCTTTTTGTACCTTGTAGGAGCATACACTGTAATAGCTCAGATGTTATGACAACAAAAATGGATGGCTCCTGAGGTACCACATTTTTGTTTAGTTTTCTACTATTGCTTAATATACATATATGTGAGATGTGAAAGGATGAGTGGGTTGGAACTTGGATGTGTTATGTAATAGGTTAAAAGGGTTTGGGTTGAAACATGTCAACTTTTAATACAGATCGAAGGGTAAGGGTCATGTTGAGTACTATCTACTTATACAATTTTTTTATGGGATTGTTGGTGATCTTCTTAGACGTATTAGTATATATATAAATATATATATACATAACTTTGTTGAAGAAGTTAAAAGCCAAACTTTTTTTCTATTTGCTTTTAGTTACCGTTGATGTTTGTTCTAACTTTTTATATTTACTTTCTTTAGATGTGGCATGACACAGGAGAGGCTACGGATAATGATATAGAGATTTTGTTGAAGACGTTGATGCCGAATTTTTTTCAAGAGTTAAGTATTCTTTTAGTTTAGCTTTATTTATAGATATTAGAATTGTATGTAGCTTATGTATGAAATTTAATGTAGATGTGGAAGGATGAGTGGGTTGGAACTTGGATGTGTTATGTAATAGGTTAAACGGGTTTGGGTTGAAACATGTCAACTTTTAATACAGATCGAAGGGTAAGGGTCATGTTGAGTACTATCTACTTATACAATTTTTTATGGGATTGTTGGTGATCTTCTTAGACGTATTAGTATATATATAAATATATATATACATGACTTTCTTGAAGATGTTAAAAGCCAAACTTTTTTTCTATTTGCTTTTAGTTACCGCTGATGTTTGTTCTAACTTTTTATATTTACTTTCTTTAGATGTAGCATGACACAGGAGAGGCTACGGATAATGATATAGAGATTTTGTTGAAGACGTTGACGCCAAATTTTTTCAAGAGTTAAGTATTCCGTTAGTTTAGCTTTATTTATAGATATTAAAATTGTATGTAGCTTATGTATGAAATTTAATGTCGTTTGTTATACATTTAGCGAAGAATTGTAATTTGACAAGTTTATTTCCGAATTGAATGTCTGTTGAGTTGATTGAAAAGGTTCGAAATGGTGTATATATTGGCTTAATTCGGATACGATTGGAGTAGACACAAAACTGCAAAAAAAAAAAAAAAAAAAAAAAGAACCTTCCAGCTTGCCTTTTAAGACGGTGTTAATCGTATTAATTTTAATAATATTTTGAATATAAATTTTGGATCAAAAGACGGGGTTTAGTTTGAACACCGTCTAAAGCTCTGTTTTGTAGTAGTGCAAATAACTCTTAAAATACAAAATACCTTTAATATAAGAAGTGAAGGAGATAATTTTTTTTTTCTTATTATACTAAAAATGTATTTTAGTCCCAGAATACCAAAAAAAATCGTAATTTTACATTAGTAGAGTAATTATGTAATTTTGTAGAGTAAATATAATTACTCTACTACTGTAAAATCATGAATTTTATTATTATTATTATTATTATTATTATTATTATTATTATTATTTGCAATTAAACAACATTCTTAAGTAGTAGTAATTTTTTATTTAAATTCTTTTTTTATTTTTTACGTTAAGTTAAGGATATTTTGTATGTTAAGAATCATTTGTAGGTTATCTTTACATGTGTACAAAATAATATTAATTTTTTAAGATAAGATTATTGGACCCAAAATTACCCAAGTACTAAACAGTTCGCTATCATAAGTGATCCAAAATATTCTACAAAATGCAACATTGATAGTAATATTACTTTTTAAGAAAAATAACAATTTTCTTCCTAACTTTGCTTCTAATTTTATTAATACTTTTTAACTTCACAATTAATATGATATAATGTCTTGAGTGAAACTGAAATACAAAACACCAGAGTTATTTTAAAGCTTATGACTCCTAGTTTATACTGATGAAACATAAGCTTGACCAAGCTCCATTGATTGTTGAGAAGAACGTGTTTTCTCTTTTAGCTTTTTTGCAAACTTGTATTCTCCATAAAAGTAAGAAGCAAATCCCCATAGAGATAGAACAAGCGCGACTCCTTTCTCGGCTTGAAAATTTTCTTTGTAAAAGACTACTGCTAATACTTCAATTACTGGAAGAAGAACCGCGATTATAATGCCTGATAGAAGTGATGATGCACAAAAGATCACTCCAATGGCTCCCAAGAAGAAGCATTGCCAAATCAAAGCGCTAGCACATAGTATTACGTAATATTTTGTTTCCCCTAATCCAAACTCAGTTGCCTCCACAGGAATCGCCTATAAAGAACACAATTCAACTTCAATAGATAGTAGATTCATGTATGAACAAAGGCAAACAAGGTAGAAATAATCTCATTAAAATGAAAAATATATATATATATATATATAGGGTTAGTATCTATAGAAAACCCACTTTAATTTAGAAAACCCGGGAAACTCTAACCTCCCGATGTTTTTTTTTAAAAAAAAAAATATACACATGTTATATACATGTTTTTAAGGTATTTGGGCCAAAAAAATCAAAAAAGCGCCGAGTAGATATTTTAAAAAAAAATAAACAAGTTTTGGTGTAACACGTGTTACATTCATCTGACATATTTGTAACACGTGTTACACCAAAACTTGTTTATTTTTTTTAAAAATATATACTCGGCGCTTTTTTGATTTTTTTGGCCCAAATACCTTAAAAACATGTATATAACATGTGTATATTTTTTTTTTTTTTTTTTAAAACATCGGGAGGTTAGAGTTTCCCGGGTTTTCTAAATTAAAGTGGGTTTTCTATTTATCTTTAGCCTATATATATATATATATATATATATATATATATATATATATATATATATATATATATATATATCCACCATGACTAGTAAAATATTAAGAAAAAACAAACAAACAAACAAAAACAAACCGTCACAGCAGGATGGACGTTATGACAAACGCCACTAGTGGTTTAGCGTCTCTCGAACCTAAATTCCTTCCTATGGAGCCACGATTTTGACTTGCAAGTTTTCCTTGGTTTTTGTTTAATTCGTTCATTCTATCTGTTTTAGCTGTTAACATTTGAACCATGCATTTGATTAATTCATTCTTTATTTAATTGTTTTATTTATTTTACTTTCATTAATAATACATTTTAATATTTAACTTTTATCTATTAAATTTATATTCTTTGATTTAATATTTTTTTATTTAGATATATAATACTCTTTTTTATAAGAAAAATGTGTTTTATGTAGATATATGGAACTCTTTTTTTTAAGAAAAATGTGTTTTAAAAATTTTATTTCGGTTTTCCTTTACATCCTACATCTATGTATATTGTCTATCTACATACCTTTTAAGATTGATGTACCAACTTCATCATACAAACCACCAACGTGGTTTTTGGGAAAATATTTTACTTTTCTAACTTTTTGCTGTTCATTTTATGAGGTGCTATAGTTTTATTTTTATAATGATATATAGAAGGAAATAGATAATTGCCCTAATCTTCAAGGAAACTTTAGCATCCTATTTTATTTTTACATGGTTGAGATTGGTCAAGGTCACTTATTTTTTTGGAGGCATTAATTGGGCACAAAGGACATACTTGTGAGGTCCAATGAGAAATATGGGAATGTTGAGGATGTTGGGTACCGTCATTGTTGAGATAAGGGTGAAGGGGTACACTACTTTTGTCCAAAAAAAAAAAAACATAAGAGTGGTTTCATCCAAACAAATTTTTTTTTTAAAGAAAAATGTATAATTGATTGAAAGAGAGTGACGCCCACCATTACCCCCTCTCCCTCCTCTTCCCCGCATACGGCAACAACTCCCTGTAAAAAAACCTTCGCCGCGCAACAATTGGGGGACGACGGCAGAATCCCCTAGCGGCAAACTCCCTCCCCGCCCATCACCCCGATTCCACCCCTCTTATCCTAATGATGTGTATTATGTTACACAAATAATTCTAAACTAATTGTCTATATTTAGTTTTTAATCTGAGACCTTTCTTTTAAGAGGCAATGCCTTTATCAAGTAGGATAGTCTCACATTGGCACATAATGACATGGTAAACTTAAAAAATTGCATAAATAATTGTACATGACGATATCTAGATATAATATTAGAGTAAAAAAGTATCAGCATATATTACGGTTTAAACAATAATTACATACCTTTAGGGGGCGTTTGGTTCACATGAATTCAATGGAATTTAAGGGGATTGGAATTTGAATTCCATCACTTAACATGTTTGGTTCACAGAATTTGATGGAATTGGAATCTCAATTCCAATCTTCATGTGTTTGGTTGACATTGAAATTGGAATTAGGCATGAATTCCTTCAAATTCCTTTAACTAAAGGAATTCAAAATCATTCATATATGTGAAGGAATTAAAGTAAATTCATTTTAATCTTCATCCGTTCCGACCCGCACCGTTTCAACCCGTACCATTTCTACGCGAACAGTTTCGACTCGTATCGTTTCAACGCGAACAGTTTCGACCCGTAACGTTTTGACGCGAACGGTTTCGACCCGTACCGTTTCGAATCGAACCGTTTCGACGCGAACCGTTTCGTCCTGAACCGTTTCGAATCGTACCGTTTCGACAAGTACCGTTTCGAATCGAACCATTTCGACGCAAACCGTTTCGACCCGAACTGGTGGTTGTGGGTGTCGGGGTGATGGATTCCACTCATTTGACAACCAAACACAACAAAAATGAAATTGAGATTCCAATTCCAACAATTTTCAATTACAATTGGAATGTTTAAATTCCAAATCTAATTCCTTCAAATTCTAATTCCTATACAAATTCCAATTCCAAATCATTCCGCGAACCAAACGCCCCCTTAAGCGCTTTTGTATTTTTTTTACTTATAATTCGTTATGTGTTAAACAAACCTAGCTAACTTTCTTATATAAAGGAAGAAATCATAGACGTAGTGCATTGGACAACTTTTGTTGCGCATGTGTAATACCTTCTAGAAAAGTATGTAGTTAATTAATATTCTATGATCGGAGTTGCTCTTTTTTAAACACGTATTAAGAATCGGCAAAAAAATATTCAATATATGTTGTTGAAAAATTATCATGGAATTTTTAATGATACCTTTTTCTTTAAGTGTTGTTGGTTTCAAGAGTTGATACACACCTTACAAAAAAAAAGAGTTGATACACAAAAAGGGTTTAGAGCATCAATCAACTCGTTTGGCCCTACTCATAAAAGATAAAATGTGTTTTTTATATTGGTTCAATGGATGGTAAGCGAAGCTTTAATATACAGAGGAAAACCATATATATATATATAGGGTGAGGTTCGACTATAAAGTTTGTTTTTCTTACAAAATGTATAAAGTCATAAAACACCATAATTTCAGTCATAAAACACACTCAAAACCTACAAATAACATAATGAAGATCACTAAAACACAATATCTAAACCCTAACGGTTCTTAAAAACTTCTAACACACTATCGTACAACGATGAATATAAAACACAACATGATAATCAACATAAAACACACTAATGTTAGTCATTCGATAATCAAAGCCTTATCAACCAAAACACAATACAAAACCTACAAATATGGTGTTTTAGTTATCTTCAATATGTTATTTGTGGGTTTTGAGTGTATTTTATGGTTAACACTATGATGTTTTCTGACTTTTTACACTTTGTAGGAAAAGTGGAATTTGTAGCCAACTCTCACCGTATATATATATATACACACACACACACATATATATATATATAGTGTAGAGATCCTAAAAGAAGTCCACCCTATTTAAGAAATTTGAGAAACATTCCGGAGCACACATTTCCCTGTGATTTTCGTAATAGGGGTATGATCAAATAAAAAAATTATTTTGTCTAAGTAGGATTAGAAGGAATTTTAATATTTCATTTTTCAAATCAATGGTTGAGTCGAAAATGTAGGAAAAAAGAGGAGGGTAAGGGTATATTTGGAAAATTCTATTTATTAACTTTCTTTATTCACATGTAAGGCACATGCATATTTCGCCCACATTTTTTAAACGTTAATAACTTTTTTATACGGCATTATTTTTTTATAAAAAATTTACCACAAAATTGAGCTTCTTTTTATCTTAATTGGAGTACTATATTGTTATATAAAATATGAAAACTAAAAAACCCAAAAAATGTATCGTATATCTATGTTGTATAACATTTTTTACGCTAAATTTTTGTACTACATTTTTTGTGCTACATTTTTATGCCGATTTTTTTGTGTGTTGAAATGTTTTGTCTTAAATTTTTTTTGCTGAATGTTTTGTGCTTGATTTTTTATACTATATTTTTTTATTAGGTTTTGTGTGCTGAATTTTTCTGTACTATATTTTTTTATACTATATTTTTTGTGTTATATTTTTTTGTACTTGATTTTTTGTGATAAATTCTTTTTTACTAGATTTTTTTGTTGTATTTTTTAGAAAACTAAAGGGGTGCCACATGTTATGTTCATACTCCTACTTAGAAAGATCAAAATATTTTAGTAACAAAATACACTACCTTGCTAATTATAAGGGATGTCACATGTTATCATCACAATTTTTCTTAGTCTACTTAGGCAAAACCCACTTTTTATTGGATCCTTTCCCTTTCGTAATATACACATATGTGTAGTTTAAATTTCACTATGTACATATATGTATATCGTCAAATCGTGAATTATTCACATATGTAGGGGAAAGATTTACTAAAAAGTGTGTTTTGTCTAAGTAATCTAAGGGGCTGTTTGGCTAAGCTTATTTTGGAGACTTATTTACTTATTAACTTTTTGGAAAAGTAAATAAGTCATAATGGAGTGACTTATTTACTTATTCCTCTCACATAATAAGCTAACACAAACACCTTTTAAATTTTTAAAAAGTCAATAAGTAAATAAGTCACTAAAATAAGCTTAGCCAAACAGCCCCTAAGAAGGATTGTAATGATAATATTTGATACTCTTATAAGTAGGAAGGAAAGAAATTTTAGTCTTTATAAGTAGAAGTGTGAATATTACATGTGGCACCTCTTTTGTTTTCTAAAAAATATAACAAAAATAATCCACTACAAAAAAATATAGCACATAAAATATATTACAAAAAGAAAACACATAGCATGAAAAAATCTAGTACGAAAATATAGCACAAAAACACAAAAAAATCAGCAAAAAAAAATTAAGACAAAAAAATTCATCACAACAAATTTAGTACAAAAATCCAGCACAAAAAATGTTATACAACATAGAAATACAACACATTATTTTGGGTTTTTTTAGTTATCATATTTTATATAACAATAGCATACTCAAATTAAAGATAAAAAATGTTCGATTTTATGGTAATTTTTTTATGGAAAAATAATGTCATATAAAAAAGTTATGAACATTTAAAAAATGAGGGTGAAATATGCATGTGTTTTGCATTTGTAGAAAATAAATAGGATTTTACAAAGATACTTTTACATTCTTTTTTTTTCTACATTTTTATCTTAACAATTGATTTGAAAAATAAAATGTTAAGATTTCTTCTCATCCTAGTTAAGCAAAATAAACTTTTTATTTGATATTACCTCTATATCTATATCTATATATAAGGTTATGATCGTGTGAGAAGTACTTGGTTAATTAAGAATTATTCTCCACCACACATTTTTTCTAAGGTTTTTGTAATATACGGATATGTATAGTTTAAAATTAACTATATATACGTGTGTGTTAAGGTAATATAATAATAATTTAAATAATTTATAGATTTGAATGGTATGCTTCCCATCATTTTAAAATTTTACGATAATGATATAGCTAATTCTTATTTCAATACTTATTCATGTCAAATATCTTGCGCAAACGTGCCTAACATTGTGAAATCTAACATCTCTCATCAATTTAATCCGTTATCTAAACGGTTAATTTGACGGGTTATCAATAGGTTGTACGCAAGTTGTAAATTAGTTAAATGAGTTGTAATCAAATTAGGTTATAACTAATTAACTAGTGGCGAGCCACATGTAAAGGGGGAAGGGGGTCCTTATAAAAAGTTAGTCTATTTTATATGCATAAATCCCGAACGCTTCCCTTAAAAGTTCAATTAAACCCTCTATCGTCCAGCAAAAAATAAATCCTTGATCCATTACTAATTACAATAAAGTCGTAACCGGATCATAAACCGGTTGACAAGGTGAACATACTCATAATAAACGTTATGAATCCAAAAACCCAACTTCAATTTGAAGCTTCTTCCGGTATTGTTAAAACCGGATCGGACTAGTTAATCTTTACCAAATCCATCATGGATTCATGGGTTTAATCGTCATTAGTTGAATCCTTGGGTTGTTATGAGTTGCCGTTAAATATGTCGGCATTATCTTTGTACATATCTAAATTATATTTTACATTTCTTTGTTTTTGTTTCTTTAAGAATATATATTTATTTTATGCATTTAAATGTAACCAAATAACAATATATATTTTACTTTTTGAGATTTTCAAATATATTTAAACAGTTAATATGATATTGTTCGTTTTCTAGTCCGCTTCATAATGATTAAAAACATCGTATTTTTCTATCTAACAAATAAAATAAAAAACAATTTTCTAAATGATAAAAACTAGTGTTAACCCTTATTAAGCTAAAGAGTTCTTTGGTCTAATATTAGCAACATCGGTATTTAGAAGGAATTTTTGGTGATATATAATTAAACAACGAGTCGTCGTTTTCCAAAAAAAAAATAAAAAAAAAAATAAAAAAAAAACCTTAACAAGTTATACCAGTTGAGCCGGCAGTGTGTGTATTACGTGTGAGAAAAAAAAAAAAAAAAAAAACATGCAGTTACGAGTTGTACCTTAAAATCATTGTTGATGAGCATCCCAACAGCACAAAATATAGTTGCAAACAAACACATAACCATCTGAATTTCCAACACCAATGTATACGTAATCTCCTGCTTTGCCTTGTTGTACGTTAATTCTATCAACGGTAACACAAACCCATACAACAACGAAGCCCCAACCGTCATAACAAACCCCATCACATACGCCTTCTTACTCTCCCCCTCCGGCCGGTCACCGTTAGTATGCAACGCTAACACCGCCGCCCCAACCGTCAACAGCACCACCGCGTTCACCGAGTACGGCGTGAACTTTTGTTTCACAAGAAGGTAGGCAAAGAACGCGGTGAAACCCAGCTGGGACGCGATGATTAGCGACGACGTGGACACGGGAAGGCGTGCCACGCCGTACGCGTAAAGGTAGTCATCGAGACCTGTGAGGATCCCAATGACTGCGACCGCGAAAAATAATCGCGGGCGCATGTACACAAAAGTTGTTTTGGTGTTTGTGTTTTTTCTGCGACGATCGAAGTAGAGAACTGCAAGAACCAGAATAATTACTGGCCACCCAGAGGTTTCGAGGAATGATGATAGCCAAACGCGCTTGCCACCGTGGAGGAAATACAAGCGCATGATCAACGGTCCGCCGCAGTTTCCGATGGATAATAAGACACAATTGAGGATTAGGAGTGTGTTTTTCGCGGCTGGGCTGACTTTCGCCGTCGCCGGTGCGGTGGTGCCAGCGGTGGTGTTGGTTGTGGTGGTTTGTTTATGGTTCATCTTGTCTAAAATATAAATATTTATAATTTTTTGGGTAAAATTTGAATATTGTGTATATCTTTGTAGAGTATATTTTCGCAATGAGAAAGAAAGGATGCAAACAAACAAGTACAATCCACGCATATTTATATATGTGGTGTGAGAGTGTGAGACATGATAAAGCGCTTTTTAGGAAGATACCATGATGAGATCAAAATAATATGTGTATTTATCTATATATTATCTATATATTAAAAACAAAGTTGAAAGAACAGTAATTAATTATCTATACATTATCTATACATTATCTATACATTAAAAACAAAGTTGAATGAACAGTAATAAACTATCTATATATTAAAAACAAAGTATTCATCGGTTTTTGGTCTCAAATACTGGTGCCGTACCAGTACCGACCAGTATCGAGCCGTACCGTACCGGGTATATTCGATACCGGTACCCACTTTTGGGGATTTCGGTAATGGTATTTTCGGTACTGGTTGGTACAAAGCTCATCAAATCCTATAGCAACATAGCAATGCAAGTAATTGCACCGTTTAGATTAGTTTTCATACACACAGTAAGTAAACTGTATTTCGTTTGAATGAGGTTTTATATACACAACTTATTTTGCTTTATTTTTTGTCTTTTTCTATAATGAATAAATTGTAGCATGTAAAATTAACTTGGATATTTATATTATTGATGAGCAAATCGCATCAAATCCTATAATCAAACCAGTATCGTGTCGGTACCAAATTTACTATACCAAATCATTTTCGGTACCAATTTGGTACCCACCTTTTGGCGTTTTCAGAATCGTTACTTTCGGTTCGACACCGGTCTAGCACCATACCTGTATTTGTTGATTTTTACCTTCAAATACCATACCGTATTGTACCGAGCATTTTCAGTGCCGGTACCTAATTTCGACGATTTTCCGGATCGGTACTTTCGGTGCCGTTACCAGTACCGAGCTCATCCATATTTTAACGTGTTAGCACCGTAATAACTGAACTGAAAACAACCGAATTTCTAACGTGTAAGACGTGTGTATCCTATTATTATATATGTTTTGATATTCGGTATCTGCTTGCCGTTACTGACACGCGTTTTGCAGTTATTGGGTCCCCGCCGCAACGCGCGGACGGAAAATCAACTAGTTATTTTAATACATGAAGGTTGCATATGAGAATTGTAAAATTTCTTAACTAAGAGCATTCTCATCCAACCCCCTAAAATTATACATACATTCCACTAAAAAACAACTCATATATCAATATATTTTCACTAAAAAAATACTTTTTCTCTCTTCTTTTCAATTAAATAATATTTTTTTACCTTTATCATTACATTTTCTCTCTCCCCCACTCACAACCACTTTCAATATATATTAAAAAAGTATAGGGGGTGAACAGTGTCCCCCCAAATATACAGATTAACAATAACATTTTCACTCTCATCCACTCACAACACTTTTTATACTTTTTATATTTTAAAAAACCCCCACACAGATTTTGGTGGGTTGGATGAGAATGCTCTAAGAGAAATTATAGTGACATTTGCCAAAGTTAAAAGAATACACGGAGAGGACATTTTGGTCCTTAAAAACACCCTCTCTCGTTCTTTTGTGTTTTACAAGGCTAAGGGTTGTTTGGTAGCCTCTTAATGACCATTCAGATGGTACCTCTTAATGGTTTAAAACCTCTTAATGAATAAGAGATAACCTCAAGTCTGAATGGTTAAGAGGTAAACTCTGAATGGTAAATCATCACATGTCACATTCTTCTACCTTGTCATTGATAAAATTCTTAATGGTTCCATTAAGAGATAGCCTCTTAATGACTATTCGGAGGCTACCAAACAGCCCCTAAAAGATGTTGTTATGACCTTCTAGATAAGCGTCATCTCATCCACCTCTAATTCATTATTCAAAACCACTACTTTAAGAATGTAGTAATTGTGACACCCGACTATTATGAGCTGTGTTAAGAATGGAGGCTCTCATGATTGTGTTTGTTTGCGTAACAAACTTTGTAAACACAATCAAAGGAGAAAATAGTTTGATAAACATTTGCTTCTTATAGAGTCAAAAGATTACAAATCAAAGCACAAGATAACAGACATGCTTACAAACTAAGCTCCCCCTCAGCCTGATACCCCAAGGTTGGATTGCACAAGATGAAAGGATTGAATTGAGGAGAAGAACTCTCTCAAAACGAATCAAATATAACAGTACAGAGTATTGTCATATTTATAAGCAAACCAAACCACTGATGTACCTCAGCTGACGTCACCATGATAGTGACATCTAACAGCCTAACAAACTATAAACAGTGGTCTATACAAAACTACTGATGTCTAACAACTGATTGATAATAAAATACAAAACAAGTCTAACACTGTTCACGTTCCACTGTTGTAGCCTAAGCACTGACTGTTTGAACATCAGTGCTTTCTTCAAAAGGTGATCAGTCTTTGAATGAGCAGTGCTTGGGTCTTCAGCAGTACTTAAGAGACAACAGTAGATAGAGCTCAGTGTTTGCCTTTTAGCAGTCTTTAGTTGTTTCATCAGTGTTTGGTTCATCAGTTGTTCTTCTGAGCAGTACTTAGAGTGTATCAGCAGATAGGTAACCACAGTCAAGGGGAGAGCTTAGAGTAAACGTCTGCTTATTGTGAATCCACTGTTGTGATCAGGTTTTGGCTTTACATTATCTGTTCCTCTGGTAGGGTTCAATCCCAACAATCTCCCCCTGGAACAGATAATGCCAAAACCTGTCATTATTCTGGATCTTTATTACTCATCAGAAGTTCCCTTGCTTTTCTTTTAAATTCTTCTTCAAATTCCTTGGAACTTAGATCATCCTCATCCCTGCACAGTGTAAGCTCAAGGAGATCTTGTAGATCTTCAGCACCCAGGCCTAGTGCTTGACTCCTTGATATATGCCTTACTTCTCCATTGGTTCTGACCAGAGTCAATACATGGGTCTTTTGATCAGAGAGCCACTTTAGTATTTTTAAACCAAATGGGTTTCTTGGGAGAGATTTATTTGCTGATGAGTTGGAAGATGTTGGCCTTGAAAAGAATTGTAGAGCAGTATCTTGAACTTCAGACATTCTTTTAAAAGCTTCTTCTATGACTTTATTAGCTGCAGCTATGTCTTCTGCAACTTCTTTGTCAATCAGTTCTTGTCTCTGTTGTTGACCAAGCTCACTGTCTGTGATATCTGCTGATGATGATTGGTTCAAAACCTTTTTGGTAAGGTCCTGTACCTTTGCCAATTTTTCTTTATCTGAAGCTATTTTCTTGATAGCTTCTTCAAGATAATCAGTTTCTTTTTCTTTTTCTCCTCCAGCAGTCAGTTGTTCCCTCTTTTCTTTTCTCAACATTGTGACAGAGGTTTCTGCTGCATTTATTTGTGTTTCAAGAGTCTTGATATGCTCCTTTAGCTTTTTGTAGTCAGACTTTTTAGGAGTGTCCCTCCTTTTCTTAAGCCTTTCATAAGCTTCATCTGTTTGCTGCTTAGTCCATTTTGCTATGGCATTTGCAGAATCCACTCTTGCATCCACCAGCTCCTGCTTCTTTCTCTTATATTCAAAAGTAAGATCAGCTATGAGCTTCCTGTATTTGTTCCAATTTGGAGCTGTCTTCTTCTTTCTTGGATCATTTTTAATCTTTTCAATTCTTTTTGCCTCATGCTTTAATGCAACTATTGGCCATTCTTTGAATTCTGTTTCTTCAGCAGGATAGAACTTTTCTTTCATTATGTATGCAAGGTATTCTTTTCTCAATTCATTTCGTTGATCTGTTTCAGGGGATAGGCTTGACATTTCTTTGTTCAGATCACTTGCATATTCTTCTATAAGCTTAACTTTGGTGAGCAGGAATTCTCTTCTTTCCAAAATGGCTTCATCACCCTGATTCTTGCATTCAACTTTGGCTCTTATCCTTGCTTGTCTTGCTTTCATTTCGAGATATTCATCCATGTCTTCTGGAATTATGAAACCTATGAGAGAAGGAAATTTCCTTTTTGAAGGATCATCCTCAGTGTAAAATTGTTTCATCTCATTTTTTCACAGCTTCTAATTCCAGTGGATATTTAGCAGCAACAGGATCATACTTTTCATCAGTAGCCTGTGTTGTGTCTCTCTTTCTTTTGTGAAGCTTTGGAGGTTGTGATGTAGGAGTGATGAGAGCAGTGGTGGGTGGCTGACTCACAGTGGTTGAAACAACTGGTGTTTCAACTGCTGTTGTCATTACAACTGCTGATATGTCAGCAGATGTCTTCTGCTTTTGAGCAGGGGATGGGGGTGATGAGGTAGTTTTTGATGATGGTGATGGTGGTGGTGAATCATCAGATATGACAATCCTTCTCCTTTTTATTGTAGGAGAGGCTGATGATAACTTGGATGGCTCAGTGATTTGAGTTTGAATGGCAGTGGTCTGTGTTTGACTAACAGTTGTTGAAACAACTGGTATCTCAACCACCGTTGTCATTACAACAGATGTTATAACATCTGTTGTCTTCTGCTTTTTGTCAGCAGGAGTTTTTGGTGGTAATGATGGTGATGTGAGAGCAGTGGTTTTGGTGGTGTGTGATGAAGTGGTGTGTGTTGAAGATGTGCGTGTTGATAAAATGGCAGCTGTTTGGCTACAGTCAGCAGTTTTTGTAACCACTGCTGTATCAGCTGTTTGGCTAACAGGTTTTGAGACCTGCTTTTCTTTTTCTTTTTCTTTTTCTTTTTCAGGCTTAATATAAAGGCCATGTTCTATTCCCATCTTATTCATTTTTCTCAACAGCTTTATATTCTCCCCCTTTTTGGCATTATCTGAAGGGGGTTAACAAGAAATGATAGGGAAGAGGGAACTTTGCCAGAGGCGCTTTGAATGCTAGCCTTTATAGCCTTGATATCCGCTTGAGTGTCTTTAAACCTTGATTCCACCATGTTGGTCAGCATTTGTACATGAATAGCATGCTTTTGATCAGCCATATGTTGCTGTTTTTCAAGCATGAGTTGAAAAATATTCCAAAGCTCATTTGCAGCAAATGCATGTTGTGCAGGTGCTTGAGCAGGAACAGCAGTAGCTTGTGCTTTTTGAGCTTTTAAAATCTCTTGCACCATATCTTTAATTTCAGCAACTGAATCTTCAAGTTTTTCAACTCTTTCCGTCAATTTCTGATATTTTGAATCATCACCTACATTAGTAGGATCATCTGAATCCCCACCAGTAGTGGTTGTATCAATGTGTGACTTAGGAACTGAGTCCTAGAAATCACCCATTGATGCCCCTTGTTCTTGGTACTGGGGACTTCTTTCTTCAGCACTCGATAAACCTTTGATGGTACCGGTGGTTAGAATCAACTCACTGGTGGTTACCGATGTTGCCATGGAAGAAATTGCCTTCAAGGGAGTCTTATTAATGAAACAACTGTCCAACTGAAGATCTGTTGATCCATCAGTTGTAGTTGCTGCTCCACTTGAACTACCACCGAGAGTTACTTGTAACTCAGGGGGTGTAACCTCCTCAGTTGTTGCTGGGATAGCAGAGGTATAAGCATCAGACCCAGTCACTTGTGGGGGTATACTCTCAGTGATAGGTGATAGAGAGGAACTGGTTTGTGTCTGTGCAATATCAACCGCATGCAACAGGGGTATTATTGATTGTGGTAGTATGATTGGTGAGGGTATGGGAGTTGAAAGAGACATGTCCTTGGGATCAGGACTGTGGAAGATATAGCCAAGTGGATCCAGAGCTTCATAATTTGGTGTCCCTGTGATTACAACCTGATCCTTTTGTGAGGATACAGGAGGAGTTTTAGGCATAGGTTGAGATCTTTCTTCCAACTGCTGTGAGGAAGTAGCAGCAGTGGTTTGTGGTGACTTTTGTGTTGTCACAGGCAGTTGCTCTGGGATCTCATCTTCCAGAGTTGCCTTTTTCTTGGGTTTAGTGGGCTTTTTGGAAGATTTTCTTTTGGTCTTTTTGGTGATGTCAGGTGTGGGTTTCAAAGCAGTGGTTGTGCTGCTCTGATCACCTGGAGCAGTGGGCTCAGCAGAAGTTGCCTGAGGATCAGTGGCAGTTTCTAAGGTCTGCTCAGGCACCTTTGCTTTTAATTTTATTGGTGCCATCATTCTTGAAAATGTTTCAATTGTTAAACCTTTTATTTGAAAGTGGACACCTTATTTGGGAAAATTTTCATCCTCTTTTTTCAAATTTTTGTTTAAAGTAATAGCTCAGAAATCTTGGAAAAAGAAGAAATGATTTGCTGTCAACATTCTTTACCATGTCATTGAAGATCTCCTGGGAGTAGTTGTAATCTTTATTGTTTAAAATAGCATAGCCCAGGCATTGAATCTTCAATGGTATTTCGTTAAACGCTGTTGTTTTATTTGAGACACAACTCAAAAGTGTGTGAAATAAAAATCTGGGTGCAGATGGAAAATAACCTTTTTGTAAGGTATCTACCTTTGATTGTTCTGCATACCCTCTTTTCAGAAAATCAGCTTTTAACTCGTTTTTATCAAAAGAAGTTTTACCTTTCAGATCATCGAGTTTGAAGACCTCTGAGATTGATTGTGGGGTGATTTGAAATGCTTTACCCTGTATCGAGGAGTTAATGGCTACTACTTTTCCATCTTGTTTTTCAAGCTTAGCATTTTTCCAAAACTCTCTCTGGGTTTGCAAGTGAATGGGAGCGTCTACTATCAACAAAGTTTTGTACTTTGATGCGGATAATGTGTCGATAACAGAATCGAAGGTGTGGTTGTTTGAGGGTTTTGTGAGGAGACCCAAGTAGTTGTGCGGTGATTTGTATAGGATTTCAATGGTTTCTTCGGCCGTTTGAGCGACCTCTTTTGAAGATGATGGTGATTTTGGTGTAGATTTTGATTTTGATTTTGACTTCGTCATTTTGATGAAGAAGAATCGAAGAGTGATTTTGGGAAGAAAAGTTGGAAACTGCTTTGTGAAGAGAACTTTGGAATTCAATTCGACAGTGTAAAACCCTATTTGGGATTTTGATCAGGGTTTTATTTAGGGAGAAAAAAAATGATCGCTGATGTGGCAGCGGTTATTATGATCTGAAGGCTAAAAACTGACCACGTGTCAAAACACTGATGAAATGGATGAAGGGTGGAGAACAGTTGTTTTAAGAGCCACTGATGAATTAAGCATCAGTAGTTACAACGGTAATAATGAGGACAGTGGATGATTTTTACTATCAGTGGATAGCATATCAGTGGATAAGACACTGATTTTGAGCATCAGTGCTTGTCTAGCAAAATGAAGAGACAGTGGTTGACTTTCAGCAGTGGATAGTATTTAGTGATCAGATGATTGAACACAATAGTGATTAGGGTAAATGGTACAGATTTGAAGGACAAGTATTTCAGCCACTGTTTTGAGAATTTTCATTCATGGTTTTTGCCACGTGTCAATTTTGAAAGACAGTGGTTTAGTACCCCAGATGATGAGAACTTTTTGCTAAGGCAACTCATTTTCGTTTAATATCCAATTAAAACATGAGTGTCCCAGTAATTTAAGCACAGTTAGCAATCAACCTTTGATAAAAGTTTAGGAACAAACCTGAGTATGACATGATCTTGACATATGTACCATTTCCTTTTGACCCATTTATGAGGACAATAATACCAACAAAAATAAGGTACTACATCCTGACAGGAACTGCCAACAAAAACAAACAAAAGTTTCAGATATATTATTCCAAAAAAAATGAACAATATATCCTGGTTATTCGAGAAAATCCTTTGAACAAAAAAAATGGTTAAAGGATTTTCTGAGAACAGCATAAAAAAGGATCTGGTATATTTTCAAAAGAAAACGTAATCATAACATTCTCAAGTTTATAAAAATGGTCAGTGGTAGGAAATTTTGATTGTATTTTGACCACTGTTAGGAACCATTTTATTGTCAGTTGATTGCAAACATGGTCCTCTTTGAAGTTCATTCACCGGGATCAAAACCTTTACCTGAACAGATGAATGCACACAGTTGCTTAATGACCATTATTACCCTAAACTTTGACTCATAAGTGTTTTATGTTTATACTCTTTTCTTTTGACTTCAAAAGTTGGATAAACACACTTCTGAGTTTTTGTGAATTTTCTTAATGTATTTTAACAAAGTTGATTTTGTCCTTTTGAGGAACTCAACCTGTTTTCAACACATAAGATCTGAATGACTAAAGTTTTAATTTCCCTCTTTTTATGTTACCAAAAACACTAATGTTTTATGAACATAGGTTTTTGTTAATCTGAGGTTCATACTTTAGTACTTTAATAAGGTGCCACCACAATTTTCATAACAGCAATTGAAATCAATTTTGAAAATATGAAATAATCTCATAATTTAACAGATATGTTTTCAGATCTGAAAACTATGAGTGACTTATGCATGATATAACTTGTTGTGTGAGATTTGTGTGTCATATGACATCTTGGTTGATTTACAGAGTTTCTGAATAACCACTTTGATCATGATTTACTCGTTACTCTGTTTTTCAACTGAATACAACCATCCTTAGTATCAATGAATTTTGAGCCGAACAGTTATGTCAAATTGATTGTTAGCTCGAATTTGACTGTCCAAGCTCTGATACTAATTGTTAAGAACGGAGGCTCTCATGATTGTGTTTGTTTGTGTAAATTGATAATCAATAGAGATGAACAGAGTTTAAGTGCAGCGGAAATGAATAACAAACTTTGTAAACACAATCAAAGGAGAAAATAGTTTGATAAACATTTGCTTCTTATAGAGTCAAAAGATTACAAATCAAAGCACAAGATAACAGACATGCTTACAAACTAAGCTCCCCCTCAGCCTGATACCCCAAGGTTGGATTGCACAAGATGAAAGGATTGAATTGAGGAGAAGAACTCTCTCAAAACGAATCAAATATAACAGTACAGAGTACTGTCATATTTATAAGCAAACCAAACCACTGATGTACCTCAGCTGACGTCACCATGATAGTGACATCTAACAGCCTAACAAACTATAAACACTGGTCTATACAAAACTACTGATGTCTAACAACTGATTGATAATAAAATACAAAACAAGTCTAACACTGTTCACGTTCCACTGTTGTAGCCTAAGCACTGACTGTTTGAACATCAGTGCTTTCTTCAAAAGGTGATCAGTCTTTGAATGAGCAGTGCTTGGGTCTTCAGCAGTATTTAAGAGACAGCAGTAGATAGAGCTCAGTGTTTGCCTTTTAGCAGTCTTTAGTTGTTTCATCAGTGTTTGGTTCATCAGTTGTTCTTCTGAGCAGTACTTAGAGTGTATCAGCAGATAGGTAACCACAGTCAAGGGGAGAGCTTAGAGTAAACGTCTGCTTATTGTGAATCCACTGTTGTGATCAGGTTTTGGCTTTACATTATCTGTTCCTCTGGTAGGGTTCAATCCCAACAATCTCCCCCTGGAACAGATAATGCCAAAACCTGTCATTATTCTGGATCTTTATTACTCATCAGAAGTTCCCTTGCTTTTCTTTTAAATTCTTCTTCAAATTCCTTGGAACTTAGATCATCCTCATCCCTGCACAGTGTAAGCTCAAGGAGATCTTGTAGATCTTCAGCACCCAGGCCTAGTGCTTGACTCCTTGTAGAAGGCGCTAGGCGCTAGTCGGGCGGTGAGGTACCGCCTAGAGATTAATCGGGATTAACAGGGATTAATCGGATTGGACTTTTTAAGTATAATTTTACAAATTTATATATATATATATATATATATATATATAGGGTAAGGTTATTGTAAAAAAGACCAAAAGTGTGAGAAAGGTAAGAAAGAATCTCAGCCATTAGATCTAAATTAATTGAAAAGGGTAAACAAGTAATCATTAATTCAATTAATTAAAAACTTTCCATAACCGCCACCTTAATTATAGGAAGTATATAACACCATTCAGCAAGTATATAACACCATTCAGGAAGTATATAACACCATTCAGCAAGTAAATAACACCATTCAGCAAGTATATAACACCATTCAGCATTCAACAAGTATATAACACCATTCAGTAAGTATATAACACCATTCAGCAAGTATATAACACCATTCAGAAAGTATATAAACACCATTCAGCAAGTATATAACACCATTCAGCATTCAGCAAGTATATAACACCAATCAGTAAGTATATAACACCATTCAGCAAGTATATAACTCCATTCAGCAAGTATATAACACCATTCAGTAAGTATATAAACCATTCAGCAAGTATATAACACCATTCAGCAAGTATATAACACCATTCATTGACTAAACATCTGATCGAAACATATTTTTTCTCTTATAAGTATAGCAATATGGTACTCATATTAAAGATAAAAAAACGCTCGTTATTATGGTGTAATTTTTTTTTATAAAAAAGTTACGTATAAAAAGTTATTGACGTTTAAAAAAGACGGGGGAAGTTACATGTGCATTAGCTAATTTCTAGTGGCTTTAAAAGACTATATTGCCCCTAGATATTTCAAATCAGTCCAAATTAATGAAAATATTTTACAATTTGGTCCCTATTGATCTCACCCATTAGATCAAAAGATCTAATGGCTGAGATTCTTTCTTACCCTTCTCACACTTTAGGCCTTTTTTACAGGATCCTCTACCTATATATATATATATATATATATAGCGCAAGGATAAATTGAAAACCCACTTGAGTTGAAGAAACCCTGAAAACCCAATAATAACCATTGATTAGAGTGGATGAATGGCTAGGATGATTGTTTGCATATCTGATGATTTTTATCTCTTTCTCTCATTATTAAAATATATAATGTGTACCTAAAGGGTAAAATGAGAAGAATTTTACACTTATTTAACACAAACAAACAAAAACTCTGTATGTGTCAGATTTTTGTTTCTTTTTTATGTAATTCTCTTTTTTTTTTCATTTTTTATATTCATCAGATCTTTTGTTTCTCTTTTATATACATTTGTATTTGTATTACATAAAATGTAACATACATTTTTTAATTGTCAAATTATGCCACATTTGTAATAACACGCTTTATTTCTGTAACATAAAAATATTACATAGAAACGTAACTTATAATTTTTACATGATCAAATGTTACATAGAAAGGTAACATAATTTTTACATAATCAATTTTACGTCACATATGTAACACTTTTTTTGTAACACAAAAAAATGTAACACTTTGTTTCTGTAATAGACACTTTATTTTTTACAATAATCTGGAAAAAAAATTGACATCACACTTTATTTTTACAAATAATCTAAAAAAGTGTAACAATGCACTTTATTTTCTGTAACATACATTATTTCTGTAACACAAAAAAATGTAACAGACATTTTTTGCTTTGATTGATTGTTAACACAAAAAAATGTAACAACACACTTTATTTTTACAACAATCTAAATAAGTGAAACAATGCACTTTATTTTCAGTTACATGCATTATTTATGTAACACAAAAAAATGTAACATGCATTTTTTCTTTGATTGTTACATTTCATAACTAAGACGCAAAAGAATTGTTATGAGAATTGTTACATCAAAAATAAACTTCATTAACGACAATCCAACAAAAGTAATGTAACTAGCAATGTTACAAAATTTATATAAAAAATATAGCTTCATTAACAAAAATCCAACAACGATAGATTTTTTAGATTCAACCATAAAATCAGTAATAACATTCATCTTCTTAAACAAAAAAATAAAAATAAAAAAAGATGCAGATCTACAAAACACAAAAAAATGAAGATCTACAAAAAACAAAAAATTGCAAATCTGAAAAGTGCAAATCTGGAGGACCTTTTAGATCTGGAACACAAAAAAAAATTGCAAATCTGAAAATTACAAAAAAAGCTGGAGATCTACAAAAAAAAAAAATAAATAAATAAATAAAGATCTACAAAAACACAAACATACTTATGGATCTGGATGATCTTTTAGATCTGGAACCTCATGTTCAACATCAAACATCTTTTGGATCATCTTCAACATCTGAAACATCATCTTCAACATCGGATTTGTTGACCACCACCGGATCTTGGAACCACCATCGGATCTTAAACCACTCAAAGCACTAAATCCGCCAAAAAACCAGTGGTTTTGGTGATGATTTGTGGTGGATCGATGGATAAGAAGAAGAAGAATTATGAATTACACCGTCACCAGGTTGTTACACTTGTAGATCTAGAGTTTTGGTGGTTGATTATGAATGATTTTGATAAGAAGAAGAATTTTGATGATTGATTATGGATGATCTTAGATCTAGAAATGATTATCCAGAGAGAGAGAAAGAGAGAGAGAGAAGTGTGTGTTGAAAGGGAGAGAGAGAAGTGTGTGTAAATGTCTAGTACAAATGTCAATTGGTGCATTTAATGCATTGTCTAGTGCAAATTTCCCAATATGCTCCTCAGTCAATCTCTTACAAAAAACATGTGGCTACTTCTGGTCCACTTATAGAGTTTTCACAGTTTTCTTAACTGGAGTGGGTTTCTTCATTATAATTAGCCTATATATATATATATATATAACTTTATATTTTTTGTTAATAAATTTACAAGTTTAGAAGATAACTTAATACTTTTTATTAATAAATTTAAAAGTTTAGGAACCATGTGTAAACTACTGAAAGATAGAGGGGGTTAAATGTTAAAATACCTAAACTTAAATGTTAAAATAGGTTATAATTAAATTTTGGGCTTTAAACCATGGGCTAGGCTTCAAAATTTGGGTTTATTGGGTCAAAAACCATGAGACCGATTAGTCCGATTTTCTCCGACTTTGACTGGTTTTCACCGACTTTGACCGATTTTGACCATAACCGATTTTTTGACCGACTAGCATAAATTTAGGCAGTAACCCACCGACTAGCGCCTAGGCGCCGATTAATCGACCGCCTATGCCGATTTCTAAAACATTGGTTATTAGTATATATAGGCACTAAATTATTAAATAGGACAATAATTTGAGGTATTTGAAAGTTTGACAAACTCAAACTTTACTAAAAATTACGTTGGCAATAATAAGTTAAAC
Organism: Helianthus tuberosus; assembly: GCA_030545235.1. Classification (NCBI taxonomy): domain Eukaryota; kingdom Viridiplantae; phylum Streptophyta; class Magnoliopsida; order Asterales; family Asteraceae; genus Helianthus; species Helianthus tuberosus. The sequence continues at coordinate 2,813 of JARYGA010036794.1, read as the reverse complement.
GATTATCGCGTAACGAACGAAATGCGAAACGAATGTCGGTAACTGTCCAGATAACGTCATAATACGAAAAATATTCTGTTATGATTAAAACCTTATTTTTAATCGTATTCTTGAAGAAAAGTTAGTTAGAACGCTTAAAAATCTTGTTCTGCGAATTTAAGCGCGTACTGCGCAATACAGTGCATATACTGTGAAACGCAGACAATACACCCTTCCTTAATACGTTATGCTTTAATTCGTTTGTGCTGGTACATTCTTATGTGGTATGCTTGTCATTAACTTCGTACAAGTCTCCCATAACATGTATAGCGCTATAGGAGTAACGCATTGCCAGTATTCTTGAGCTCATGTTAAGTTAAAACTGAACGGTCCTATCGTTGCTACGATAGGATTACGCTAGCGGTAATCTTTGGGTTGACACTTATAGTTGCATGCCAGCCATACCTTAATTTTAGATAACAAATTTTGCCATGTGGATCTGTTTAAACTTTTTATAGTTATGCTAGTACTTAAAACTTATATACTCGCCAATACTTTTTGTATTGAACTGTACTTTGAATATGTTGCAGGAGTTTGACGACGTTGATGATGATGAAATCTAGTATGGTTGACTAGAAACTCATTTAGAATTCTAGTATTGTTGTTGAATTTATTTTCTTGTTGTTGTAAACGTTTCATGTTGTTGTACTTTGATTTCAAGTGTTGTACTTGACAATTTATCAATGAAATGAATTTTGATTATTCAAATATTGTCACAAAATAGTGTTATGAAGTCTCTAGCAATCTCGTTTTCGTCTCACTCCGATTTTTCCGCCATCAGTTGGGGTGTGACAACCACCACCACCAATCCCGTCACCATCCCGCCACCCACCCTCCACCATCTCCTACAACCACCCACTTCCACTGCAGCCAACAACCATAATCCACCACCACCAAACCCGTCACCAACCACCCACTTCCACCGCTGCCAACAACCACCATCAATCGCCCACCCTCACACAAAATAAACATATCAAACATGAATATTTCTAATGAACTTAGAAGACATTTACTGCATAAATCTATGTAAGGTGAACAAACAAAGAATTTTTAAGATCATAAGCACACGTATAGGAGATCCAAAAGTCACATGCACCCACAATCTTCCTTTTGTGCTTCCAAAAGTGATTTAGAGAAAATTAAGGAAGAAATAGATAAGAACATAATCAATCCCCTTGAAGTTTTTCCAAAATTTGTCCGGCCATCAACCACCCACTTCCATCGTCACCATCAACCACCCACCACCAATCTCGTCACCATCGTTAAACTCACCCTCTAGATCTAAGAAGGTTTGAGCTAAGATTGAGAGAGAGAGAGAGAGAGAGAAGAGCGTGTGTGATTGAGAAAGAGAAGAGAGAGAGAGAAGAGAGAGCGTGTGATAAAAAGAGAGTGCAGATCTTTCTTATTTATAAATCTTTTTATTTTTTACAAACTAGTATGTAAATATAAGTTTTTTTACACGTTAGTCCCTAGGGAGATGAAATAACAAGAATGCGGCAGATTTAACAAAAAAACAATTAACTGGGTTAAGACCAAAAGACATAACGTGCAGTATTTTGAAACATTAAGTCCAGAACTTGTTAAGTTTTTGCGCCAAATGACACCGCCTGTAATTTGGTATATAGATAAAGAACAAAACTTGTAATTTTCTGAATATTCTTTGATCCATCTTTTTCCCTACACTTTGATATCAACCTCTTCTTAAGCAAAAAAAAAAAAAAAAAAATACATTTCTTACTATTTGAACTTTTATATAGTTTTATTACTTAAAAACTAAAATAGTAAAAACTAAAGTTTAGCAGATTAGTTATAAATTATTTTGTTGGCCAAGGAAAGTTGAGAATAAAAATTCAAATGATTACAAGTATGGTTCTGATAAAAAGGAATGTGTGTTTTAGGTAAAACGGTCGGCCATATCTAATATCATACTTGTCTAATACACGTTTTTTAAAGTAATCACATATACCCGTTCTCATATCCAAATACCGCCTCATTGCCCATCTTGAATATTTTAGAATTCAGATTTACCCGTCAAATTTAAGTTCATTTGTCATATCTACTTATGAACTAAAATATCCGACAAGTTTAGGGGAGATTACCAGGTCTCTCATATATTTTATTATTTTGATTTCGTTTTCGTTTGGTGATGAATATATAGCACATGCATAAAATACCTTGCATATATTCAAAGACAACTCATGGTATTTAAGAGACTTGGAGCAAGTTTATTTTCAACATTTTTATTAATATAACTTTGAGGATAACAACCATCAACGACCATCCCATTTGTTTACGACTTTACAATATAAAAAAAAGTTCAAAACAAGTTTGTCCCAACAAGTATGATGGTGAAAGACATAAAGTGTCAACAGGTATAGAGAACAAAGGGGCGTGTATTAGATTGATCAAAAGAAAACTACTTTAGGGTTTACAAGAAAGGTGTTTATATAGGACACCATGTTACACACTAGCCCCTATACTACAAATTATTGTCTTCTTTCTGACACTCCCCCTCAAGTTGAGTAGTGGGATCACCAATACTTAACTTGCTTAAGCAGCTACTAAACGCGTTTTCGTTGACGGCTTTTGTAAGAATATATGCGAGTTGATCTTTAGACGACACATATGGGAGCTCTATGATTTTTTTCCTCCAGTTTCTCCTTGATGAAATGGCGATCTACCTCCACGTGCTTCGTTCTATCATGTTGAACCGGGTTTTCTGAGATCTGAATTGCAGCCGTATTGTCACACATAATTTTACTTGGTTCCCTTTG
>JARYGA010036793.1:0-19791 GCA_030545235.1 Helianthus tuberosus | reverse complement strand
CGGAACTGCAGAAAAGTGCCATTTCTAGAGGTAGTCGCCGACGGGTTAAGGGTAGTCGCCGACGGGCTCTAGAAAGTTAGTTTTTTTGCTGACGGGTTATTTACCTTTCTACGGGGTTTTTGGCTACGGGAAGAACCACGGGTCGTCGCCGACGGGACCTAGGGCCGTCGCCGACGCCCTCCCCAAGTCCAAAAACATGAAATTTGTTAATTAAGTTTATTTATGTATCGTAGGCTTCGGTTTGTTATCCGTGGACTACGGCGGGCTTCCTAAACATGATTTTGATCGATCCTTAGATGTTTATGGGCTATAAATCAAAGTCTAAGTCCCATGTAATTAACGTATGAGTATGTAAGATCTTGTACGTGTATGTAGTTGTGTATGTATGTATGTGTAAAGATATGTACGAGTGTATGCATGTATGTAAAGATGCAGGAGAGGTATGTATGTATGTAGATGTGTATGTATGTATGTGTAAAGATATGTACGAGAGTATGCATGTATGTAAAGATGCAGGAGAGGTATGTACGTATGTAGATGTGTATGTATGTATGTGTAAAGATATGTACGAGTGTATGCATGTATGTAAAGATGTAGGAAAGGTATGTACGTATGTAGATGTGTATGTATGTGTAAAGATATGTACGAGTGTATGCATGTATGTAAAGATGCAGGAGAGGTATGTACGTATGTAGATGTGTCTGTATGTATGTGTAAAGATATGTACGAGTGTATGCATGTATGTAAAGATGCAGGAGAGGTATGTACGTATGTAGATGTGTATGTATGTATGTATGTGTAAAGATATGTACGAGTGTATGCATGTATGTAAAGATGTAGGAAAGGTATGTACGTATGTAGTTGTGTATGTATCTATGTATAAAGACATGTGTGAGTGTATGCACGTATGTAAAGTTGTAGGAAAGGTATGTACGTATGTAGATGTGTATGTATGTATGTATGTATGTATGTAAGTACGTATGTATGCATGAATTAGACACGTTGGGTGTTAACGTTATTAATGGTGTACCTTGAGAATGAAAAGTAATGCAGGTACGTTATTGAAGCCTCACCAGGAAATGGATACGCAGATGAAATGCTTAAAGTTTGAAAAGTGACGAAATGTGAAGTGTACGTGAATGAATCTTGTTTATATAATGTGTGCTAATGTTATGAATGTATGTGGTGAGTGCAGGTTGTACGGATGACGGGCGATTATCACAAGGAATAGAGATCGAAGACCGAGTCACAAGATAGATTGTACGAGGATAATCGAATATGTACTTTAGTAAACGGGAGTTATGCTTTTGTTTTGTAAAGAGATATTTTTAAAATAAACTTTCAAGTAAGTCAAGACGTTTGTAATGAAAGAAATTTTATGGCACGAATTTCCGCTGCGACTTTTGTCAAATATGTGTTAGGGTCTTACACATACCCTAGGTGGGAATTTGGGGGTGTGACAGCTTTTCATGAAAAATTAAATAAAGAATTATCTAATTGTGTGAAACAGTTTGATTGTGCTGATATGATCTTCTTACCGGTGATTCTCACAAAAATAGAGTGTTTATTGCTTTTGTAAATAGTTTACTGCTTTCTTAAAATATCAAAATTACCAAAAATATTTTCTTCTTAAAAGACTTCCATTTTGAATTGACAGGTAGTTGTTTTTGCAAACTAAGATAAAATATTGGTTTATCTTTAAATGTGAAAAAGACTAATGGTTTTTCGAGATACTTGCTTGTGTTGCTAAACAGATTGATGCAGTTATCAAAATGAAGTGCAGAATACAAGTAAAGTGCAAATTGAGAGTGAAGTGAAGATGCGTGAAGATGCATGGTAGGATCCTTCTACTACATTGTAGAGAAAGAGAGATATGGAAGAGTTGGAGCTTACTTGCTTAACCAAGGATTGTTAGCTAACTGATCTACAACGAATGAAAGTTTTTTTTTGCGTCACTATCCCTCTGTCATCCTTCTTGCACTTAAACACCCATTTAGTGCCTATCTCTCTTTCACCTTTAGGAAGGTCAACCAACTCCCAAACCTTCAACTTAGCAAACTGGGCCAATTCCTCTTACATAGCTTCAACCCATGAATTGTCTTTAATCTTTTTAGGAAAATACGTCAGTTTACACTGGTAAATACAATCAACTGACTCATTTTAGAAAATGATTGAAAATTGGTTTGGATACACGTGGCATAAACATTTTATTTAACTTGGGAGAATTATTTAATATTATAATCTTGTAAAAGAATTACATGTTCCTTGTGCGTTCAGTAGCCCGGATCTTGTCCGGGTTAAAGATCAATAGACACACCACAATATACTTTTGTGCACTGACGGGTGTACGCCTACACCCCGCGCTTAAGTCGTGGCCATTTCGTAAAATGATGCCAAGGATATCCGGGACATGGTCATTAACCCCCCCAAAGGCTTTAAGCAACAAGACTGTTTAAACGAGCCGATCAAATTAGTCAATTACCCACTTAACGGTGGAGGATTTGATGCTCGATCAAGCGGTACGCTATATACCGTAACCCAAGCCCGTATAGGGAAAATAAGTTAAAAGTATTTACCTGAGCAATGTATAAATCACAATAAGCAAATGCACGTAGCTTTTACTTTTACTGGTACTCCTAATCTGGAACGAAGGTTTATAATAACCTATTAGAATCCTAACGGGTCTTTAGTTAAGCTTAAGCTTAGACCGGTTATTTTCAAAGATACGGTTCGTACGCGCGATTAAGCGAAGACCGGATAGAATGTGATTTAGACCCGACAAGTTCAGAGACTTGCTTAATATGGGTCCTTCATGCACATTCTAGATTTTGAGATAAAACCGATAAGGTTTGACCCGTTTCGGCTAATTTATGTAAACTTGTTACAAAAACCGAACCGAACACGAAATAAGCGTAACGGGTAATAATGAGAGCCATTTACAGGTTTCCTAAGTTAATATGCTCCAAATATGTTGTGACATCAGTAAGACATCATTTATTATGCCCGAAATGAATTTAAACACAAACTATGCCCCGTAGGGGTAGTTTGGTCATTTTCAAGGTTGTAAAAGAGTTTAAGTGTCAACCTGAGTTACAGGCCTGATGTAATCAGAAAATATACTCAATTTTCTAAGTTATATCAGTAGGTTAAAGCATACATGTGAAATTTATCAAATTTAACCAAACCATGCCCCGTAGGGGTATTTTGGTAATTTCACATAAGCCGAAAAGCTCAAAACTGAAGTCTGAGTTTATCAATCTTTGCTTACTGTTAAAATATTATAATTTGCCTCATATATCAGTAGGTATCACCCTTGGTATGTTTAAAATGGTTTTAGTACATACTATGCGTTAAAAACGCTTAAAAAGGCGATTAAAAGCCGTTTACGGGTTTGATACATAAAGCTGATATTTTTATACTTCCAGGAGGCTTAAAATAATTTATTTAACATATATAATCAGTAGCAAAAGGTTTGGAGTCGTTTAGATATGTAAAACTCATTTTATAGCCCGTAAGGGCAAAACCGACAATTACCGGATTAAGCCTACGACTACTAGTTATGCTCAGCCTAAATTTAATTAAAAATATTTAAAAATCCCAAAATAATATATTATATCAGTGGGTAATAAGTTTGATATCAAAAAGTGGGCTTAACTAGGCTATACGCTAATTATGCCGTTTAATTAACAAAAAGCTTTAAATATACGATAACGAGCATAACTCTTAACCTACACCTCAAACTGATGTCAAATTTTGTATGCAAGTTTAAATATCAGTAATTAAAGTTTATACTCTTTTACCTTTCCAAAAATCACGTTTTAAGGTAATAAGGGCATAATGGTCAACATATGAGCAATTAACGGAATCATGCGAATTAATTGGGTAACTAATGATCCGAGGTGTATAATCACATAGGGTTATACTAGCATGTAACCTGGTCCAAATTAAGCTCTAAGGCATTTCTAAAACATGCCTAAACGGGTCAGAACTGAAAGTCAAAGTATAAGTCAAACTATGCGACTTTCGGTTCCGAACCGGGTCTAAACAGGAAATTGTCGGGTTGAACATGTTTAGACATGTTCTTACACTAATTACCAAGTCATATTAATGATCAAACAGGTTGTATATGTTCTACATTGCTAATTATGCATAAATTGAAAGTTAAGTATCCTGTTGACTTTTTCTTAGCAAGTTTGACCCGACTTTTGACCTGGTTAGAATGGGAATTAGGGGGAACCCTTTTGAGGGTTTATTACCCACATAATTACCAACTTATAACTACTTTTAATTCGATATTTGACTGAGCCATTATTAATTAATCTCGAAGTCAAACCGTAATTACGATGGTTTGACTTTTAGCTAAATAACTAAGCTAAACATTATTAAAGAAGGTTAAGCCAACTTACAAAGGTCCTATGCACGAAATGTGAACACTTGAGAGCAGAATTGAGCTCCAGGAATGATCAGAAGAGCAAGAATGATGGTGTGAAGACTTTTTGCAACTCAAGGGCTTTATATAGCACTTTAATCACCACAAATCTTTGACACATGAGTCTACAACCCACCACAACTGATCAACACATGTCCCTTAGTGCCTAGAATAGTTTAGGGGTCGCCCATGATGCAAAAATATCGATTAAAGGTCGGTTCTGCGCGAATGTAGGCTGTTGTCTTCATTTTCTGATACTGGGCGGTTAACGCGGCCCGCGTAAGGTTCTTCTAACCTTTACGCGGCCCGCCTGGACCCTGTTATCCGATTTTAAATTTTCTATTTTCCACATAAGTGTCCCTTGGCCTTTCGAAATGGCAACTCAGTATTTTCTTGCAATGTGACCCCCTTTATATTTACCCACAAGGGCTTTAGGACTTATACCCACTTTGCCAAGTCCCTGGACACTTCCGGTTAACCCGAAAAGTCATAACTTTCAATGTTAACGCTTTAACCCCTCGCACACGAATTTGATCATAACTTTCTCATACGATAACGAAACTTTATGAAATTTATATCGTGCATTCTAGTGAGCATAATTAACAGTTACAAAGCTTCGGGTTTGTCAAAAGGTCACTCAGAGGTATAACTTAAACATGTTGACACTTTTAGCCCCTGTAGTTTGTAATTCCTCACTTTTAGCTTCGTATGATCCATGATTTATTCGTTTGATGTTATAAACATCATGTAGGGTTATTATGAAGTATATTTATTCACTGTTGACATTTAGAACCCGTATAATCACATACTTTCCATGTTTGTCAACTTTAGTCCTCTTATAACATTCTTTCACACGTGCAAACATATGACACGTGTCTACACATTATAGGACGTGAATTTTCGAGGTGTTACATCCTCACCCCCTTAAAATAAGTCTCGACCCGAGATTTACTGAAATAAATAAGGGTACTTTTCTTTCATCGTGGATTCAACTTCCCACGTGTATTCGGGACCTCTACGGGCATCCCATTTGACCTTTACAATAGGTACATGCTTCCATCGAAGCTTCTTTACCTGTCGATCTTCAATCGACAAAGGTTTTTCCACAAATTTTAAGCTCTCATCTATATGCACATCTGTATGCGGTATTACCAGTGATTCGTCAGCGAAACACTTTTTCAGATTGCAGATGTGGAACACGTTGTGAATTCCACTGAGCTCTTCTGGTAAGTTTAACTTATAGGCAACTGACCCGACACGTTCGATAACCTCGAAAGGTCCTATGTATCTCGGGCTTAGCTTGCCTTTCTTACCAAATCGCATCACCCCCTTCCAGGGTGATACTTTAAGTAGGACTTTGTCACCCACTTCGAAGTGAAAGTCTTTACGCTTTGGATCAGCGTAACTCTTCTGCCTATCCCGGGCAGCTTTGAGACGGTCACGAATCTGGACAATTTTGTCCATTGTTTCGAACACTATCTCTGGTCCTGATAATTGGACGTCTTCAACTTCCGCCCAACAAACGGGCGATCTACACTTTCTACCGTATAATGCCTCGAAGGGCGCAACCTTAATGCTGGTATGGTAGCTATTGTTGTAGGAGAATTCGATTAACGGTAGGTTCTTATCCCAACTACCACTCAAATTGATCGCACATGCACGTAGCATGTCTTCCAACGTTTGAATAGGACGCTCACTCTGACCGTCAGTCTGAGGATGATAAGCCGTACTAAAATTCAAACGTGTGCCCAAAGATTGTTGGAAACTCTTCCAAAAATGTGACGTGTATCTATTATCTCGGTCAGAGATAATAGACACAGGTATGCCATGTAAGGCTACAATCTTATCAACGTATAACTGGGCTAACATGTCGGAGCTATAAGTCTCCTTGATGGGTAAGAAATGCGCTGACTTAGTCAGTCTGTCAACTATAACCCATATCGTATCATTTCCTTTCCTTGTCTTAGGTAACTTGGTAATAAAATACATAGTTACCATTTCCCACTTCCAAGTAGGAAGTTCAGGCTGTTGTAGCAAACCTGACGGTTTCTGATGCTCGGCTTTGACTTGCGCACATGTCAAGCATTTAGCTACATGAGTGGCTACAGACTTCTTCAAGCCTATCCACCAATAATTTGCCTTTAGATCCTGGTACATCTTATCAGCTCCAGGATGAACGGAGTATTTGGAACTATGGGCTTCCTGGTGGATGACATCTCGAAGTCCTCCATAAATGGGAACCCATATTCGTCCATTTAATCTTAGAATTCCGTCCTTGCTAAGAGTTAACTGCTCCTCAGTTACTCCTAACTTTTCATTAGGATAGTTAGCTTCCAACACAGCTTCCTTCTGTGCAGTTAACAACCTTTCAATCAAATTATTCTTTATCTCCATGCGCTTGGCATTGATTCGGATGGGTTTCACCCTTTCCTTCCGACTCAAGGCATCGGCGACTACATTCGCCTTGCCGGGATGGTATCTGATTTCACAATCATAATCATTCAAGGTTTCCATCCAACGGCGTTACCTCATGTTTAATTCCTTCTGATTAAACAGATGTTGAAGGCTCTTGTGATCAGAATAGATCACACACTTGATCCCATAAAGATAATGCCTCCATAGTTTTAGTGCGAATACAACGGCACCCAACTCCAAGTCATGGGTGGTGTAATTCTTTTCATGCAGCTTTAACTGTCTTGAAGCATAGGTAATAACCTTGCCTTTCTGCATAAGTACACACCCCATGCCAGTGTGCGATGCATCGCAGTAAACCACGAACTCTTCTATTCCATCTGGAAATGTCAGTACTGGGGCGTTGCTCAAATTTTGCTTCAGAATGTCAAAGGATTCTTGCTGCTTAGGACCCAAACAAACTTAACCTTCTTCTTAGTTAAGGAGGTTAGGGGTGCAGCAATCCTTGAAAATTTTTCAATGAAACGCCGGTAATATCCTGCCAATCCCAGGAAGCTACGAATCTCTGTAGGCGTCTTTGGCTCTTGCCAGTTCATTACTACTTCAACCTTAGCTGGATCCACCTGGATACCACGCTCGCTAACCACATGTCTAAGGAATTGGACTTCACGAAGCCAAAATTCACATTTAGAGAATTTGGCATAGAGCTTCTCCTGCTGAAGTAATTCCAGAATGCATCGAAGGTGTTTCTCATGGTCAGCTTGGTTCTTCGAGTAGATGAGGATGTCGTCAATGAAAACGATGACGAATTTATCCAAGTAAGGCTTGCAGACGCGATTCATGAGATCCATGAACGCGGATGGTGCATTAGTGAGCCCAAAAGGCATCACTAGGAACTCGTAGTGACCGTAACGAGTCCTAAATGCAGTCTTGTGAACGTCTTCATCTTTAACCTTCAACTGATGGTAGCCTGACCTCAAACCAATCTTCGAGAAATAACTTGCTCCTTGCAATTGATCGAACAAATCGTCGATCCTGGGTAAAGGATACCTATTCTTGATCGTGACCTTATTAAGCTCACGATAATCGATGCACAGACGCATCGATCCGTCCTTCTTCTTGACAAACAGGACTGGCGCTCCCCAAGGAGACGAACTAGGTTTTATGAAACCCTTGGCTAGCAATTCGTCTAGCTGTGTCCTCAATTCTTTCATCTCCGTTGGAGCCAACCTATAGGGTGCTCTGGCAACTGGTGCTGCTCCGGGGATGATATCAATCCTGAATTCCACTTGCCTATCTGGTGGCAAACTAGGTAGTTCTTCCGGAAAAACTTCTGGGAATTCAGAGATGACAGGGATGTCTTCTATCTTCGGTTTAGGATCATCAATAATCACTTGTGCCATGTAGATGACACAACCCTTCTTTAAACATTTTGAAGCCTTGAGCATAGACACTTGCTCAGGCAGCCCATACTGGGTATCTCCCCGAATGGTAAGTGATTCACCAGACGGAGTCTTTATTACCACTTGTTTCTTGTTACAGACAATTTGGGCCTGGTTATGAGATAACCAGTCCATGCCCAAAACTATGTCAAAACCCGCTAACTTAAATGGAAGTAGAGACAGAGGAAAAGAATGGTTCTTAATGGATATAACACATCCATCTAACACAGTTGAGACGGTTTCTAGGGTGCCATCCGCTAACTCCACCTCATAATTCACATTTAAGGTTTTGACAGGTAATTTCAGGAATTTGCAAAATTTATGATCTACAAACGACTTATCAGCGCCTGAATCAAATAGTACTCTTGCAAAGACATCATTTACAAGGAAAGTACCTGTAATAACGTTGTCGTCTAGAATTGCTTCCTTTGCGTCCATTCTGAAGACTCTAGCATTAGTCTTCTTGGCCTCTTCAGGCTTCTTGGCATATTTAGGGCAGTTGGTCTTAATGTGCCCCTTTTCATTGCAACGGTAGCACGTTGCGTCTTTTATCTTCTTGCAATCCAAGGTTTTGTGATCTGTGGACTTGCATATACCACAAGCATAGGTTTTTGACTGAGTCTGTGAGTTCGACTCCAGTCTGCACTTTCCATAGTGCTGTTTCTTGCAAATTTTGCATTTGGGCTTCTCACCAGAGTGATGCCCATCCTTTCTTGACTCCGATCCCTTCTTGTTGTCACCGTTCCCACGGTGTTTCTTGTTCGATCTACATGAACCATCATCTTCACGTTTTCTCTTCTCAGCTTCTTTGTTTCTCAGCGATCTTTGTCGGACCGCATCCAGAGTAAGTGACAAAGATATGTCAGCTACAGACCTGAAGGTAGCTGGCCGAGAAGCTTTTACGCTTGCCTTGATTTCCGGGGCTAAACCACCGATAAAACGAGCGATTCTTTTTGGTTCCGGGGTTACCAGATATGGAACCAACCGGGACATCGTGTTGAAGCTCGTTAGGTAAGCTTGACAGTCAAGGTTTGTCATCACCAATGATAGAGAATCAGATTCTATCTTCTCCACCTCATGCTGAGGGCAGTAATTTTCCCTTATAAGGGCAACAAATTGATCCCAAGACATATTGTACAATGGGATTTTCCCGGTGGCTTGAATCAGAGATCTCCACCATGCTAAAGCTTCACCCTTAAAGGACTGCGACACAAACTTAACCACATCCCTCTCAGCGCATCCGCTGATATCCACAACCGTGTCCATCTCGTCTAACCACTTCATGCAGTCGACGGCTCCCTTTTCCCCAGTAAAATCCATGGGCTTACAAGACACGAAGTACTTATAGGAGCAACCCTTGTTACGGGGTTCTTGATTCATCACTATCTGCTGAGATGGGACACTTTGATGGTTGGTGGACTGACGATCATCACCATCTTTCTTGGGTCCATCATTTTTGGGAGGTGGCTTGCTGTGAGCCTCAGAGTGTGTTTTGGGCTTTGAGGGCGGCGTAGATAGGGTCCTACTCCGAGTCCCACTATAATCTTCGTACTGCCGTTCCAAGGCCCTTGTAACTGCGCCATCAACTAGCGCTTTCAATTCAGCACCCGTCAAAGTAATTCGGGCGTTATCGTTTTCCTCCACTGGATGACTATTACCCTCGTCCGAGTTAGCCATTTTAATTGAACTGTTGCAGAAAACAAGGACAATAGTTTATTTGGGAGTTTATTATGGAATTGTCTTTTATGGCAATTCATTAACCATGGTACAGAGACCATATTTGGTTAATTTATAAATCATATTTATTTAGGATTTCTATTATAATTTATCCTAATTATAAAACATTAACAGTTTTATTTGTGGCACAAAAGGCCTAGTCACATGGACACTTTTAATTTAATCTATGATTTCAGAGAATCAAAACATTAAGGTATACTGGCACAATAGGCCTAGTCGCAAGGACGTTTATAAATTATAAGATATGATTTCAGAGAATCAACGCATGAAGGTTTGAACCTAGTTCATTACCTTTATTTGACAGGGAGTCATCGCTACCACTGTCTTTTGGCTCATGTAGAAATGAGCAAGGCCCGTAGGCACCATATTACCACGTATGGTAAGAATATGATCATCTTAATTGATGATCTTAACCCATGATTCAGAGATCATTTAAATTGGGTTAGGAACCTTTTAAGGAATCCTTTCATATATATAAAAATGACGTGTGATTTTAACGCATCACGTCTTCCAGGAATGTTAACATGTTTTCAGATGTTAACTTAGATTTGAATCTTTTGAACAGGTCTTACCATCTTGGCCTGGTCTTATGATGACCCGAAGGCTAGGTTTCACACTTTAAGATTCTTAATTAATAATTACATAGGCAGATTATTTCAAAAGGATTGATTTTAATTTATTTATTTCATTTATAATTTATTTATGCACATAATGGCAACATGAAATTTATAAAACAAACATTCCATTAATTTATTATAATATTACACGCTGCCCTAAACGGGTCTTTTCAATAAACAATTACCCACACAGGGGTCAATCAACATGCTCGTCCACGCAGGGACTTTAAACAAACATAATAGTCCACGCAGGGACCTTAAACAAACAAACTAGTCCACGCAGGGACTTTAAGCAAACATCGTACCCTCGCAGGGGTTAACGGAAGATAGACCCACGCAGGGGTCAAAACACACATACATACCCACGCAGGGGCTTAAACAAATACAGGAAATACAAGCCCACGCAGGGGCTCAACTGATACAAGGAAAAACAACAGTGGAAAGATTTAATGATCCTTCTTGCTTTTCCCTTTGATCAAGCTCGTTAATCCTTGGAAGAAAGTTTCTCTCCCTGCGGTCTCTGTGAACTTCCCGTTCAACTTGATTCAACCTCTGAAGGAGTTCTTCATGTTCAGGTGGGGAGAAACTAGGCGGCTGCGATTGAGTCCGAATAATAGGCCTAGGAGGTATCTGGTACCCATGTGTTGGGTACCCTACTCCCCATGGATCTCCATAGGGTCCTTGGGTGTTGTAGTTCGTCGCTACCATGTAAGGGTCGGCCTCTACGTAACCATAGTTGTGGTGAGTCAGCGGTTCAAACGGTTTATACGCATGCAACCCGTATATGCCGGAATTGGGTTGTCAAAACCCATTGGTGGTGGCTGTGGTACAGCTGGGTTGGAGGGTCCACCCATTTGTGGGTCCTCCTGATGTGGCGGATAGTGGCTGCCACTGGATTGACGTGGGGAACTGAAATGGAAATCCCCTGCTCGTGACGACATGCGCGCACCGGTTCTTCTTCGCCTTGGCGGTTGCGGAGGTGCCGGCTGCACTGGCGGCGGTGGAGGCGGTGGCGTGACTGCCACGAATCTGGAATCCACAGAGGGATCCTGTTGTTGTTGCGGCTGCTGCTTCTGAGGCGACGAATGGTGAGGAGGTGTATAGTACCACTCGTGCCGGTTGAACAAAGCTAGAAAACTGTCTGGACCAGCGTAGGGTGATCCGTGGAAGGAAGATCCGTCGGATATCTCGATGGAAGATTTGGCGTACCACTAGCAGGTTCGACGGGATCAGTGTCCTCGTCCATGTCCTCTGCGTGATCTCCGGAGTAGTGATCTTCTGGCCCCAGTGGGTTAAAACCCACGGGTTCTTGGATGTAATTGGCCGGGTTAAACTAGCCCCTGAAAACAGGTGTGGGGTCCCCGAAAGAATGATGCGATAAGGATCGCTGTAAGGGTATATACGAAGGCTGAGGGTTGTTGGGCTCGTACTCAGGTTGTGGCCCATAAGGGTTTTGAACCGGAGGTGTAGAGCTGTGTGATACCGATCGTCTGGCTGGTTCAAACAAGTTCCTCCTGTTCTGCCGAGGGTCGTCACTCTCGGTAGTAGATGGAGCTCGCACATTTGAAGGTCCAGCTTCATTATCATTGAGGGCGGTGATTGGCCCCTTGCCTCTTCCTCTTCTCCTGAAGAATCTTGGCGGCATTTTGTAAATCCTGTTAATATGGCATGAGATAACAAAACAAAAATATATGCAAAATAAAGGACAACACAAACAAACTGGAATTTGTCCTATGTTATATGTCTAGACTCGAAAGTTTAGAATTGTGCAATTGTGTAACTGAGATTAAACACAAAAGGCTAGTGTTTAATTCACTCAGTGTTGGCTCTGATACCAACCTGTCACACTCAGTGTTGGCTCTGATACCAACCTGTCACAAAAGGCTAGTGTTTAATTCACTCGAAAGTTTAGAATTGTGCATCGTGACGTGGTTGGCAACATAATAGTCAAACAACACAATAATCAATATGCACAGCAGAAGCAAAATTTAAAATGTGATACAACCGAATTTAATATTGTAATATCAAATGTCACAATATTCGGAAGTTTATCCACAGATGGATCGTAAATAAAATAGTATTAATGGTTCAACAGACTTCAGGCATCTTAAACTTGCGAGACTTCTAGTGATGCTAAGGAGAAATCCCAGCCAATTACGCTTAGTACCTGCATTTAATCTTTTTGGGAAAATACGTCAGTTTACACTGGTAAATACAATCAACTGACTCATTTTAGAAAATGATTGAAAATTGTTTTGGATGCACGTGGCATAAACATTTTATTTAACTTGGGAGAATTGTTTAATATTATAATCTTGTGAACGAATTACATGTTCCTTGTGCGTTCAGTAGCCCGGATCTTGTCCGGGTTAAAGATCAATAGACACACCACAATATACTTTTGTGCACTGACGGGTGTACGCCTACACCCCGCGCTTAAGTCGTGGCCATTTCGTAAAATGATGCCAAGGATATCCGGGACATGGTCATTAACCCCCAAAGGCTTTAAGTAACAAGATTGTTTAAACGAGCCGATCAAATTAGTCAATTACCCACTTAACAGTGGAGGATTTGATGCTCGATCAAGCGGTATGCTATATACCGTAACCCAAGCCCGTATAGGGAAAATAAGTTAAAAGTATTTACCTGAGCAATGTATAAA
Organism: Helianthus tuberosus; assembly: GCA_030545235.1. NCBI lineage: Eukaryota > Viridiplantae > Streptophyta > Magnoliopsida > Asterales > Asteraceae > Helianthus > Helianthus tuberosus. The sequence continues at coordinate 6,492 of JARYGA010036793.1, read as the reverse complement.
TCACAATAAGCAAATGCACGTAGCTTTTACTGGTACTCCTAATCTGGAACGAAGGTTTATAATAACCTATTAGAATCCTAACGGGTCTTTAGTTAAGCTTAAGCTTAGACCGGTTAGTTTCAAAGATACGGTTCGTACGCGCGATTAAGCGAAGACCGGATAGAATGTGATTTAGACCCGAAAAGTTCAGAGACTTGCTTAATATGGGTCCTTCATGCACATTCTAGATTTTGAGATAAAACCGATAAGGTTTGACCCGTTTCGGCTAATTTATGTAAACTTGTTACATAAACCGAACCGAAGGTGAAATAAGCGTAACGGGTAATAATGAGAGCCATTTACAGGTTTCCTAAGTTAATATGCTCCAAATATGTTGTGACATCAGTAAGACATCATTTATTATGCCCGAAATGAATTTAAACACAAACTATGCCCCGTAGGGGTAGTTTGGTCATTTTCAAGGTTGTAAAAGAGTTTAAGTGTCAACCTAAGTTACAGGCCTAATGTAATCAGCAAATATACTCAATTTGCTAAGTTATATCAGTAGGTTAAAGCATACATGTGAAATTTATCAAATTTAACCAAACCATGCCCCGTAGGGGTATTTTGGTAATTTCACATAAGCCGAAAAGCTCAAAACTGAAGTCTGAGTTTATCAATCTTTGCTTACTGTTAAAATATTATAATTTGCCTCATATATCAGTAGGTATCACCCTTGGTATGTTTAAAATGGTTTTAGTACATACTATGCGTTAAAAACGCTTAAAAAGGCGATTAAAAGCCGTTTACGGGTTCGATACATAAAGCTGATATTTTTATACTTACAGGAGGCTTAAAATAATTTATTTAACATATATAATCAGTAGCAAAAGTTTTGGAGTCGTTTAGATATGTAAAACTCATTTTATAGCCCGTAAGGGCAAAACCGACAATTACCGGATTAAGCCTACGACTACTAGTTATGCTCAGCCTAAATTTAATTAAAAATCTTTAAAAATCCCAAAATAATATATTATATCAGTGGGTAATAAGTTTGATATCAAAAAGTGGGCTTAACTAGGCTATACGCTAATTATGCCGTTTAATTAACATAAAGCTTTAAATTTACGATAACGAGCATAACTCTTAACCTACACCTCAAAATGATGTCAAATTTTGTATGCAAGTTTAAATATCAGTAATTAAAGTTTCTACTCTTTTACCTTTCCAAAAATCACGTTTTAAGGTAATAAGGGCATAATGGTCAACATATGAGCAATTAACGGAATCATGCGAATTAATTGGGTAACTAATGATCCGAGGTGTATAATCACAGAGGGTTATACTAGCATGTAACCTGGTCCAAATTAAGCTCTAAGGCATTTCTAAAACATGCCTAAACGGGTCAGAACTGAAAGTTAAAGTATAAGTCAAACTATGCGACTTTCGGTTCCGAACCGGGTCTAAACAGGAAATTGTCGGGTTGACCATGTTTAGACATGTTCTTACACTAATTACCAAGTTATATTAATGATCAAACAGGTTTTATATGTTCTACATTGCTAATTATGCATAAATTGAAAGTTAAGTATCCTGTTGACTTTTTCTTAGCAAGTTTGACCCGACTTTTGACCTGGTTAGAATGGGAATTAGGGGGAACCCTTTTGAGGGTTTATTACCCGCATAATTACCAACTTATAACTACTTTTAATTCGAGATTTGACTGAGCCATTATTAATTAATCTCGAAGGCAAACCGTAATTACGATGGTTTGACTTTTAGCTAAATAACTAAGCTAAACATTATTAAAGAAGGTTAAGCCAACTTACAAAGGTCCTATGCACGAAATGTGAACACTTGAGAGCAGACTTGAGCTCCAAGAATGATCAGAAGAGCAAGAATGATGGTGTGAAGACTTGTTGCAACTCAAGGGCTTTATATAGCACTTTAATCACCACAAATCTTTGACACATGAGTCTACAACCCACCACAACTGATCAACACATGTCCCTTAGTGCCTAGAATAGTTTAGGGGTCGCCCATGATGCAAAAATATCGATTAAAGGTCGGTTCTGCGCGAATGTAGGCTGTTGTCTTCATTTTCTGATACTGGGCGGTTAACGCGGCCCGCGTAAGGTTCTTCTAACCTTTACGCGGCCCGCCTGGACCCTGTTATCCGATTTTAAATTTTCTATTTTCCACATAAGTGTCCCTTGGCCTTTCGAAAGGGCAACTCAGTATTTTCTTGCAATTTGACCCCCTTTATATCTACCCACAAGGCCTTTAGGACTTATACCCACTTTGCCAAGTCCCTGGACACTTCCGGTTAACCCGAAAAGTCATAACTTTCAATGTTAACGCTTTAACCCCTCGCACACGAATTTGATCATAACTTTCTCATACGATAACGAAACTTTATGAAATTTATATCATGCATTCTAGTGAGCATAATTAACAGTTACAAAGCTTCGGGTTTGTCAAAAGGTCACTCAGAGGTATAACTTAAACATGTTGACACTTTTAGCCCCTGTAGTTTGTAATTCCTCACTTTTAGCTTCGTATAATCCATGATTTATTCGTTTGATGTTATAAACATCATGTAGGTTTATTATGAAGTATATTTATTCACTGTTGACATTTAGAACCCGTATAATCACATACTTTCCATGTTTGTCAACTTTAGTCCTCTTATAACATTCTTTCACACGTGCAAACATATGACACGTGTCTACACATTATAGGACGTGAATTTTCGAGGTGTTACATAAATAGTATTAAAAATAATTAAAAACTGATTTTTTAAGTTTAGGCGGGCCGCGTAAGCTTCCCTTAACACTTACACGGGCCGCGAGAGATCAAGAACGCGGCAACACCCCAGGACGACACGTGTCATCATCGTGGAAAGTCTAGTCGCTGATCCGGACGAGCTACGCGTTGACCTGGGTTTGACGCGGGCCGCGTAAGCCCTACCCTTGTGTTACGCGGGCCGCGAGGGAACCAGGTTCAGCAACTATATACAGGAGCCATCGGGTTCAACCAGAAATCGTTCAAAAATCATTTCTCAATCTCAAATTCTGATATTAGGCATAATACGCGGGTATTATACCCCCCGAATTAGCGGAGTTCTGCTCCGTTGTAAGTATTATAACCCCTGGATACGTATTAGATACGCTGCCCGATTGATCTAGGGTTCCGTAACGGCTGTCGTGGTTCTGCCCGACGTAGTCGTTGGAATGCCGTCTCGGGGAGGGTATTGCTAATGTTAAAATGGGTTATTATACTAACGCGTGTGCATTTTTGTAAATTTTTGATTATCACCAGGAAATCCTTACGGAAAGTCTAAGATAGCCATGTGAGTTGATCCACTTTTTGTAAACCTTTTGTTAACTGTTTTTACAAAACCTTAAATACTTTTCCATGCGAATGACAGTTGTTGAGTATTTGTAAGAATACAATTATGATGAGTATGTTGGGGTTTTGTAAACAAAATTTGTAACCACCTGGTCAAGGAGTAACATTTCCACAAGTCGGGTTCGACAGTACCATGGATGTTAATTGTTATATCTTGGAAACAAATATAATTGCGGGATCGCCCTCAATACTGTACACTGTGAAATGATTATTATTTAAACTTGATTAAATTGGGATTCACTCACCAGTATTTCCCACTAACAAATGTTTTTAAAACGTGTTTCAGGTAACAAAATGTGAAAGCCAAATAGAAGCCAGCTGGACAGCACTGAAGGCTTAGAAAAGTGGCAATAAAGTTACCTAAAAATAAAATAGATGTTTTTATTAAATAAATAGGATTTATTTCTATGAAAAGGTGTGTACTATGAACATGGGTTTTAACCCATTTGTTTAATACTATGAAAATGTGGTATTTCACTCTGATCAAATATTTCCTAACTACGGTCCTGATGAAAAATTCCGCTGCCAAATTAGACAATACGAGATACCACCGAAACTGGCTCGTGGCCGCCCGTTCCCTGGGATGAGGGATCGGGGGTTGCGACACGCATGAATACCGAGATCAAAAAGGCAAAGATATTAGGAATTTTGCACCAAGAAGACACACCATTCCAAACAGTAGAAGCAACGCTGCAAGAGATGAACAAGTGTTCTGTAGTCTCTTCATCTGAACCCCATAGCGGGCACGTGAAGTCTTCGATCATGATATTCCTTTTCCTTAACGCTTTACCGGTAGGTAACTTATTTATCTACATTCTCCAAACATGGATGTTGCACTTAGCCGGAATCCAGTAACACCAATCAAGAATAAACCTGTCATCGGCCTCGTACTCGGAATAAAGAAGACGTTTTCATGGTAAATTCTCCTGTCGAACCAGATTGCCACACCCACTTGTCATTCCTATCGGAGATCTGGACATTTTCCAGCTCCATAATCAGCTGCTGAAGGTTGGAAATTTGCTACACAAAAGCCGGCGCTGATCTCCACTCCCAGTTTAGCACAAAACCGTTACCTTGTCTCGAAATTCGGTCAGCAATCTTACAATCTTTAGCTCCCTCCAGGCTAAATAACTCAGGAAATATCAGCTTTAAGGGATCATTGCTTATCCATGGGTCAAGCCAAAAAGAAATGTCCTCGCCATTGCGGACCACACCTTTGAGATAATTCTGTAGAGGAAGACCGCCCACCTTAGAGTTAATAAAAACTCTAGCAATGTTGCTCCATGTCCCGCTCAAGGTTTTTTTAAAAGAGACACATTCCCACCCACCCTCCTGAAATGAAGAGCATCAATAACTCTCTTCCAAAGATTAGTCTTTTCGGTTTCGTAACGCCAAACCCATTTGATCAAAACCGAAATATTGACCCCCATTAATTTATTTAAGCCCAAGCCACCATCTTTTTTGTGACAAGATACCCGGTCCCATGCCACCCAATGCATTTTTCTTTCCTCACTAGACCCTCCCCAAAGAAACTTTTTAAACATAGCTTCCAAATCCAAAATAACCTTTTTGGGAGCTTTGTAGAGCAAGAAGTAATAAGTCGGAAAACTTTCCAACACAGATTTAATAATAACCACTCTACCCCCGATCGACAAAAGATGAGATTTCCACATCGCTAAACTGTTTCGGAACGTACCGAAAGCTGACTGCCAGTTGGAGATTTGATTCATATTAGCTCCCATTTTTAGACCAAGATATTTGAAGGGATGAGTATCCGGTTTGCATCCAACCTCATTAGCCATTTCCCCAATTTCTTCCGAACCCACTCCAGTACCGTATAAGTTAGACTTTTCAATATTGATTTTAAGGACCGAGCTAAAATAAAAGCACCGAAGAATTCTCACCATATTCTCCACTTCTTCCTTACACCAATCCCCAACCACTATTGCATCGTCCGCATAAAGAAGATGAGTAATAGATGGTCCATTATTTGGAGTAGAAATGCCCCTAATGACCCCCGCCTCCCTAGCCCGGTTAATCATACACGAAAGCGCTTCCATCACCATCAAGAAAAGGAACGGGGATAGCGTGTCGCCTTGCCTCATTCCTTTCTTGCAATTAAATTGAAAAGTAGGGGACCCGTTCACCAAAATGGAGGATCTAGCTGACTTAAGAATACCCAAAATCCAATTGCACCAAATATTCGAAAATCCCATTTGGAGGAGAACATTAGTCACGAAGGTCCATCTGACGTTGTCGAAGGCCTTTTCGAATTCTATCTTAAGGAAAAACGCCTTTGCTTTCCTCTTTTTTATCCATGTGATGAGCTCGTTGATGATAAGAGGCCCGTCCAAAATGTATCTACCCGATAAAAAGGCCGATTGAAACTCCGAAATGACACCATCCATCACCTTTCTTATCCGATTGGCAATGACTTTCGAAATCACCTTTCTAATGACACCTACCAGATTGATAGGTCTATAATTGTTAAGAGATACCGGATCTTTAACCTTAGGGATGAGGGCAATAAACGAAGATCCACTTCCGTTGCTAATATCACCTTTAGAGTGGAACCAAGCGAAAATTATAGAAAAGTCTTCTTTGAAGATATCCCAAAAATGTTTAATGAATCTAAAGTTCATCCCGTCCGGACCCGGGGCCCGATCTTCCCCACATTCAAAAGCAGCTTCTTTTATTTCTCGAGTTGTAAAAAGATCCACCAACATATTGCTTTCAACCTCTGAGATTTTCTTAAAATTGTCCCAAAATAGATCAGGTCTGTTCGGGATACTGTCTTTGAACCTGTCACGGAAATACGCAAAAGTCTACTTTTTAATTCTAGACGGCTTGGTGCACCACTCACCATTGACGTTGAGACCATGGATGGAGTTCGTCGCTTTCCTATTGTTGATCAGAGCATGGAAAATTTTGGAAAAAACTCGTCTCCCTCAGAAGCCCACCTAGAACGAAATCTTTGGATGAGGTCCGAGTTTATGGTGTTATTTTTAGATCTAATAATTTTGTACGCTTTAACACAATTTTAAAAATAACATGCTTTGGTAGGTGATTAATATGAGAGGTGCGATTGGGTGTTTGAGCATT